>PVIY010006880.1:0-84972 GCA_004026745.1 Myrmecophaga tridactyla
AGGGGGTCAGACCGAGTGGCAGGAGGTCAAACTGAGTGGCAGGAGGTCAGACCGAGTGGCTGGAGACGTGGCGACGGGAGCAGAAGTTAGCATAGGTGAGGAGACGCAGTGCAGGCGCCTCTAGGAGCTGCAGAGGACGAGGAAATGGATTCTCCCCCAGACCTGCTAGAAGGAAGGTGGCCCTGCCGACACCTTGAGTTTTAGGACTTCTGGCCTCCAGAACCGGGAGATAACGAGCTTGTGTGGCTTCAAGCCGCCGAGTTGTGGTGCTTTGTTATACAGCAATGGGGAACTAAGACCCTCATTTCACCGCGAGGGGTCTGCGGTCTAGAGAGGCAAAGTGCAGTGACGGAGCTCACGCCGGGGCAGGGTCCCAGAGCAGAGGTCCTCTGACGCACGTGGACTTCCACTGCAGCTCTCCATCACGATGCCTTGCTGCTGCTCTCCGTGTCCTCTCGTTCACTTTGCCCTGGCTGCCATAACTGGACAGTGGAGTGGGTGATGAAAGGAAACAACAGATTCTGTGAGAGGATACAAACTTCCCCAATAGCAAAGGAGGCCCCCTGTGTGGAGATACTCCAAATCAGGGGTGGCTTCTCCCACCTGGCAAAGTCTTCCTTCCACTTCATGTTGTCCCAACGTGTGCAACTCTGGGCCTTCTAGGGCTTGGGCTGAGCCTCTGCTGGCCTCCTGCCTCATGTTTCCACATCCTCTTCTCAGGACTGTGTCTGCCATGTCCTTTCGTTCATCAGGCAATGTTCCACAGTGACCCTCATGCCGTTGGCTGCTGGGTTGAGAAGAAGAGGGCCAAAGGTTTGCTGATGAAGGGGTGGACTCTCTTCCAGGTGGGTCTCTGCAAGATGGGGCACATCAAAGCCCAGGAGGAAGGCCAGGAGCCCAGGCCCACTGGGCTGAGGCCTGCAGGCTGCAACAGGCCAGGAAAAGTCACTGAGCACTGAGCCTACACAAGCCCCCAGGGTGGGGCACAAGCCAGCCTTTGTCCTTTGAAGCTACCGGTGGCAGAATGCACAGCTGCAGTTCAAGTCCATGCTGGCTCTCATGAACTGCATGGCGCTGAGTGTCCAGCAGAGGAGACCAAGTCATTGTCAAGGCCGGCCGTGGAGGACCACCCCAAAGAGGAGCTGCAGCTGGGAAGAAAGGTGACCGTTGGCCCCGGGAATGGGGAGGACAAAGGAGGTCCCACCTGCCTTGGGAGCTACAGTGGAGGGTGCTCTGAGAAGGAATAGTGTTTGTGTTGGGGGCAGGGGCTGGGTCAAGTTCTCCGGGAGAGGTGAGTTCCCAGCTGGGCCAGTCATGGGCACCTAGGACAGAGAAGGTACGCTGCTGGCACAGGCAGGGGATGACTCACGCAACTTGGAGATGGAAGGTCTATGATTCTTGGGCAATCTTGACTCTGAGTTTTGGTTTCTTCACCTATAAAGTGGGGCTCCTTTCAATCCATGTGGCTGAGCTGATGAGAGAAGAAAATTCATTTTGTAACCTTTTATTAGATTGCATCGATCGGTGTTAAGGTCCAATTTTCCCACGCATGTTAGGGTGATTGGGAAGTGTTTGGTGAAGGAATTCTAACTTTCATTTTCACTAGGGCTTCTCATGTACTCAATGTAATTTAATTCCTATAGCCATCCCCTGAGGTGGGCAGTTTGCTCTGCTTCCTTCCACAGCCAAGGACAATCCCGCAGCCCTTGAACAGTTCACAGAAATCCACCCCTCCCTGGTGGCTGGGCAGGGGCCTCAGCCCCCCGCTTTCCATCGGGGCTCCTTCTTTGAGGAGGTGTCAAGTGAGCCAGCTCCCCACCCCCGGGCTGGTCCCGCACGCAGGGGATGCTTCTGTGGCCGGCCGGGCTCGCACATCTAGCTCGGCCAGGGGCCCCTGGGGTGTGCGGCCCCCCTCTCACCCTGTTTGCTCCCCTCGTTCTGCCCAGCGCCTGCCCTGGGCTCTCCTTCCTCTACTTTCCCTGCCACTGTCTGAGCTTCCCGAAGTGAGGCCCACAGTCAGCGGGAGCGTCTCCTGACTCACCAGGCCCGCGGAAGAAAAGGCCTCTGTGTCTGTGGGTGCTGGGCGCCCCTGCGGGAGGCACATTATGCAACCCTGGGCCTCAAAAATAAAGCAGCAACTGTTCGGGGCCCATCATCCGGGCTGGCAGCTCTCAGAGCATCTCTTCTCTGTGATTGCGCTCCCTCCCTCTGGGTCTCTGGGTGTGGGTGACCACCCCCGGGTCTGCTCAGCTTCTCTACCAGGGGTGGTGTGTGTCCCTGGCGGGTAGAGGCCTGATTTGTACTCCCCGCCCCAACCCTGCAGCATGCAGACCACATCCTGGTGGGGTGTCTACAGTGGGCGAGGGGCTCTGGGAAGCCCTCTGCGTCCAGACGCCACGCTCTCACCTGCAGGGAAGACCAGGGACGTTGTCTTCTCTTGGGCCCAGGAGCTGTGGGTGCCAAGTGGGAGTGGTGGCCGGGGGTGGGGGTGGGGGGCAGGGATCCAAGGCTACATCCACAGGCAAAGCCGGAGCTGGGCCGGCCCAGCCACCCGGTGGGCAGCGAGAGGACAGCGAATCCCAGCCGGGCACAAGTGACTTAAAGCCCACCGGACCAGGGCCCAATCCCACAGCAGAGCGTGGAGGGGACATGCTAGAAGCAGGATGGGAGTGAGGTCTGCCCTGATCAGTTTCTCAAAGGGTCCAATGTCGCTGGGAAAGTCTGTTAAAAATACAGCACCCTGGTTCCCCCGCCTCCACCAATGGAAAAAGAAGGTTCGATGCTCGGGTCCAGGGACAGCCTTTTACAAGGAGCCCTAGAGGCTAGCTGAATATGTTAAATTTGACTCTAAACAAGTTGGCCTTAAAAAACTATTTATTAAGTTGATTTTTCGCGATGGGCATGGGGGTGATGGGAATACCAAAACTTTATAACTTATATAAAGAAATCTCCCTTCTCTTGTTTCATTTATTTATTGGGTCTTTTTTAGTCCCAGACCACACTCCTATTTCAATCACCCTCATTGCAGGCAACCAAGCTAATGGCTTACTATGCATCTTTTTGTTTAGATGGATTCTTAAAAAGTGTTTTTTTTTTATGTTTGCCTGGACTTTTGACTTCTATAAATAGGATTGCAATACACAGCTGTTTCTAAATTTTTTCACACTGCATTAAGTTTTTAAGATACATCCACCTTGGTAAGTGTGCACCCCCTGCATTGTTTTTAAGTATTGCATAGAGCTTTGTTGTGTGTGTCTACCACATTCCACCTCTCCACTGCCCCAGTGACGGATGCCCCAATTGACTTCAGCTCCCCCATCTCACAACCACACACACACACACACACACACACACCCCTTGGCTTTCCTCTTATGGACAGATGGGAGATTGCTGTGGGGAGGGGAGATGGATCGACCCAGAAGCAGGATTTCTAGGTCATACTTAATTGAACTCTGGGAGGTTGCTTTCCCACTGGTGTGCTCCTACAGCATGGCAAGCAGGCTCCTTATGCCCCATCCCTGCCAGCACTTAGCAGTGGCACTCTAATACGGACAGAGTGATGCCTCATGTGGTTTAATTTGCATTTTCTTTTTACAAGTGAGTTGGAATAACTCTCCATGTGATTGTTTTTCTTTCAATTTTCTCTACTGTAAATTGTCTATATCATTTCCTTGTTGATTTGAAGTTTTAGACATTATGTCTCCTTTCAATTTAATATACATTTTTTACCTTTATGGTGTACTTTTTGAAACAAAACGTTCTTAATTTGATGTGAACACAATCATTTTTAAAAAAAGTTTGTGATGTTCAAGTTTTGTGTAAGAAGTTCTTCGTTTCCCCAGGTTACAAGGGCACACACAATTAACTGTGTAATTTACCTTTCACATTTAGGTCTTTTGTCCAGTTGGATCCCACCTTTATATGTGATGTTGGGTGGTAATCCGCTTTAATCTTCTCCATATAGTAGGCCATTTTCCCAATGCCATTTATGGTGCCACGTTTATCATACATTGTTTTCATAAGCACTTACGTCTGTTCCTGAGGTCTTTATTTTGTTTCATTGGTCTCTTCTGTCCCTTTGGTCTATTTGTCTGTTCATAGCATCAGTTTCAACCTGCTTTAACTAAGAGGCCTCTTTCGAAGGTCCCAGGGCTCTATCACCATGGAAGCATCTTTCCATCTTGAAGATGCAAGCTTCTGATATGTGAAAACTTGTCTTTTGTTCTCAATCTGTGCCTGTCTAATCATTTACTCTGGAGTCCTGTAGAACTTTGATCATCTTAGTGCCCTCCAATTTTTCTTAGACTGTGTAACATAGCCAAGGAGAGAAAGCTGCGAATTTTCAACTCAGAACCCCTTTGGCTAGGATAATTGTTCTAATAAACAAATATGTCTCAAATATCCTGTCTTCTAAGTCATATCTAAAGACATCTTTAAAACAAGACTTTAATGACAAGTGCCTAGAGCGGGGAACTTTGGTTCTGTTGTCAAAATATCTACGACCTGCTCCTGTTGACTTGATACCATGCTGGGCCTCCCAGTCCCAGTGCCCCCAGAGGCCAGCCATAGAAGGAGCAGCGCCAAATCAGTGCAGTCTGTGAATTATGAAGTTTTCTTGGGCTTTATATAGACCAAGTAATCTTTTTAGAGAAGAGGTACCATAGGTAGGACGAGGTATTTCTGATCTTATCCCTCCTATTTTGAAGCAAGCAGATTCACTTTTGTATTTCAAAGAAAAGACTTTTTGTTTCTGCTCTTCATTATTCTCTAACTCACAGGGGCAAATTGGAACCAACGGGGCAGGTTGAGACCTTCGGAGTGGACGCCATGATTTCTCCCTGAACACATGTGAAATTACGGAATGAATTGATCCCACATGCGGCTAATTTGACTCACTTTCAAGTCTGCATGATTTTCTGTGCAGACACTTTTGGCAATCTAGCTATATTTTACACCTTAGAATCAAGTGGCTGTCAAGATATCGGTACCAGTTTTTGTCAGGTGCAAGAGCTTTCTTCCATGTTGTCAAGAACCCGAATCCTTTGGGTGTGCAAGGATGTTGTGAAAATCCTTATTATTTTATATGTTTTTAAATCTTCATCTTTACTTTGAAAAAAATGGAAAATTTCAGAAATATGTATCCATTTTTGCACCACCTGGTGTTAACAACTTTTAATATTCTGACATACTTGCTTTTGATTTTTAATTTAAAAAAATTGAAAAAACACTACAGATCTAGCTAATATCCTTGTTCCTATATCAAAGGTGCCCCTCCGCACCCCCCGCCACCTCCAATTCTGTTTCTTCCACATTTTCCCCAGAGCCAGCTACATCTCATGAGCGTGGGACATAGCCTTCTCTTCCATTTAAAAATATTTTAAGTACACTTATGCACGTGTAAACAGTATGTGGTTTTGCTTTTCGTGTTTTAAAAACCTTTACAAGCAGATGGCATGAACTAGTTCTTATTCTGCATCTTGCACTTAACCTTACGTTTTTGACATCTACACATGTCAACATCTGCCTCGTTCATATTCTTTAACAGCTGAGCATTGTAGAGTGAAATTTAATCTGTTTTCCCTTTTATATACTGATGAATATTTGCTTCCAGTTTCCTCTATTGCAGATAATGCTGCAATGAACACCCTCATGCACATCTCTTCGTGCATAGAATTTCTCTGGGTTATAGAACTAAAAGTTAAATTGCTGCATCGTAAGGCGTGCACAGTTTCCATTGCAATCACTATTACAAACATACTCTTCTAAGTGGCTGAGCTAATTTACTTCCCAGCCATCAGTTTGTGAGAAGGTCAACCCTATTTCCATCCTCGCTAATGCTCTGTACAGTTTAAGTTTTTTTTTTTTTTAGGTCTGATAGATGAAAATGGTCCCTTGCTGTTTTAATTTTCAGGTTTCATAATAATTGTAGGGACTGAGTGTATTTTCTTGGCTTCTATATGCATCTTGATGAGTAGCTTAAGGGCCACCGCTACAGATCAGAGGGACTTTGTGAGAGATGAGTAACTTAGACTTTTTTTTTTTGGGGGGGGGGTGCATGGTCCAGGAATCGAACCTGGGTCTCCCCCATGGAAGTCGAGCATTCCACCACTTAAGTTAGACTTTTAGATATTTCATTATATAAATAACGACCACTCACCATTTAAAAATGAACACTCTACAGATTTGAATGAAGTGAAAAGCAAAATCCTTGTTCCCCTCAACCCATTCCTGTCACTGGTATGACCACGGATTTTATGGTCCGTAAAGGGATTTTTCTGAAGGTGGAATATCACTTGTGTCCGTACAGCGGACGGAAGCTTCGACTCTCCCAGGCAGTACCCGCGGTAACCAGTGGGTGTGCAACTCCCCAGACGCCCTCCGCGCTGTGTTCATAAATGTTTTCCGGAACTTTTTTTTTTTCACTTACTATATTAAGGATATCTTTCCATGTTAGGATATGAAGATTTATTTTCTTTACTTTGTATTTTGAAAAAGAATCAACCTTACAGAAACGTTATAAGAATTATGCAATTAATTCCCATATACCTACTTCACCCAGACTCATCAATTGTTAACCTTTTGTTATATTTTCACTCTCTTTAGATATCTATAATTGATGTTATTGTATTACAATATATTGTAATATATAGTTTATTATTATTGCTCTATACAATCTGCTATACATATTGTGTAACAATGTTCTATAATATATATTACGATTATTATATATTACACAGATTTATATTATCTTTATGTTATTTTATTTGTTATGAATAGTCACAATTTTTTAAGGAAACACTTGGGAGTAAGTTGGGGATATTATCTCATACCCCTAAATACCTCCTGAGATGAGAGCTCTTCTTTGACACATACACCTTATAAATTGTTTAATTTAATGCCACTGTCTTGAACACAGACTATATTCAAATTTCAACAATTTCCTAATTATGCCATTCATCAGATTTTTTTTTTTTTCTGATTCAAGAACCAATCCAGGGCCCCTCATTGCATTGTGTTGTCATATCTCTTTAGGCTCCTTTCGTCTGGAACAATTCCTCAGTTCTTTTCCAGTGGTTCAGGGCATTGACATCTTTGAAAGCACACGGGCCATTGTTCTGTGGACTGTCCCTCATGGGGCATTTGTCTGAAAGTTTCCGCCTTCCTGGAGCCGGCTCATTCCCTGGTGCTAGCTCCGCCGTGCTCCTCTCACGGCCTCATGCCGGGCGGCTCCGACCTCACTCCTCTCCAGTGCGGGTCAGTACATTCCATGCTGTGGGCGTCATGCAGTCACGCCAACCCTGCCCCCACTGATGGGCTTGCAGACTCTTCCCGTGGTTTTCCTAGTGAAAGCAATGCTGCAGTGGCTGTGACTAGGAGTGCTTTCAATGTTAGAACATATGTGATCAAGGAACTATGAGAAAGGAGAGAGAAGAATGGAGGAAAGTGTCTGAAGGTGAGCAGACGGAGGTGGAAAGGCATGGCTGGTATTTCAAATTGACCCCTTGGGCTGCAGGAGAGAGAATGAATTGGAGAAGTAAAGACTGGAGACCACTTTGGAGGATGTTGAGACAGCTCTAGGAAGAAAGGATAAAGGCCTGAGCTAGCACAGTGGTGGTAGAGATGGAAAGAAAGGGATTGACTGATAAAAATCCTGGAGATACAAAACATCAGGACACAGGATCTGGCTGGGTTTGTGAAGTCTGGGAGAGCAGGAAGAACTGGCCCTTTCAGCGTCCTGGGTCAGATACCTGGAGGGACAACGAGGGCATTCATCGGCATAAGAACTTCAGGAAAAAGAGCAGCTCAGAATGGGGAAAGAAAGTGGTAGGCTCATATGTTTAAAAGTGATTTAGGTGGTGAAGTGTCAAATATGCAAAAGAATATGACACGGGGCAATCAAGTGCCACTTGCGGTCACTCAGCTTCAGAGGTGACCAAGTCACAGCCCATCTTGAATCTACTGGACAATCATCAACTTCCCTTTCTCACACTATTTTGAAACAAATCCCTGACATGATATCACATCATCCACAAATTGCTCAGGATGTGTCTCTGAAAGATGAGGAATCCCTCTTTTAAAAATAAACAAAATACCATTATTATAAGTAAACAAATTAGCGATTCCTTAACATGATTAGATATTCAGCCGGTAGTCAAATGTATAATTGTCTCATAATTGTTTTTTCTGATTTCTTTGCTTTTCAGTCAGTCTAAATAAGGCCAAACATTGTGATTGAGTAACACTTCTCTTAATTCTCTGTTTGTCTATAGGTTTTCCCTGTGTCTTTCTTTTGTTCTTAGCAATTTATATGTTGGAAAATTGGATTTTTTTTTACTTTTTGTTATGGTAAGCTATATACAACTCAAAATTCCCCATTTTAACCCTTCAAGTATACATACAATTCAGTGGTATTAATTACATTTACAATGTTCTGCTGCCATTGCCAGCATCCATTACAGAAACCTTCATTCCCACAGACAGAAACTCTGTGCCCATTAAGCAAAAACTACCTATTCTGCCCCAGCCCCACCCCTACTAGTCTATTTTTCTGTCTCTATGAATTAGCTTATTATAGGTCTTTCATATAAGTGAAATCATACAGTATTTATTTTTGTCCTTTCACACTGGCTTATTTCACTCAACGTAATGTTTTCAGGGTTCAGCCGTATTATAGCATATATCAGAACTCCACTCCTCTTCATAGCTGAATCACGTTCCCTCGCGTGTATGTACCACATTGGGTTCTCCGTTCATCTAATGATGGACCCGTGGGTTGTTTCCGTGAATAATGCTGCTATGAAGATTGGTGTACAAGTATCTGCGTCACTGTTTTCAATTCATTTGGGTAAGTAACTAGAAATGGGACTTCCAAGTCATGTGGAAGTCATATGTGCAACTTTCTGAGGACTCACCATGCTGTTTTCCATAGTGGCTATGCCGTTTTACATTCCCACTCACAATGAATGAGGGCTCCTAGTTCTCTGTAGCCTCCCCAACACTTGTTATTTTCCAGTTTTTAAATAATTACTAATCTAGTGAGTGCAAAGTGGTATCTCATTGTGGTTTTGAATTGCGTTTCCCTAATGACTAATGATATTAAACACCATTTCATGCCCTCTTTGGTCATTTGTATATCTTCTTTGAAGAAACGTCTGTTCAAGTCCTTTGCTCATTTTAAAAATTGGGTTGTTTGTCTTTTTGTTGTTGAGGTGTAGCTGTTCTTTATATAAACTGGATAGTAAACCCTCTTCAAGTGTATGATTTGCAAATATATGATTTTCACGCATTCTGTGGGCTTGTCTTTTTACTTTCTTGATCATGTTCTTTGACATAAAAACTATAAACATTTTTATGAAGGGGTGCACGGGTGGTTCAGTGGTAGAATGCTTGCCGTTCATATGGGAAACCAGGATTTGATTCCTGGACCATGTACCCCCTCAAATTTTTTTTTATGAAGTTCAATTTACCTATTTTTTTGCTGTTGCTCATGCTGTTGGTATCTAATTGATGATATCATGGCTAATTCCAAGGCCATACAGGTTTTACCCTATTTTTCCCCCAAAAGTTTTAGCTTTTATTCTTAGGTTAAATGCATAAAATTTGAGTTAAGTTTGGTTTTTTTTTTTGGGGGGGTGCATGGTCTAGGAATCAAACCTGAGTCTCCCACATGGAAGGCGAACATTCTACCACTGAGCCACCTGTGCACCTGAATTAATTTTTATATATGGTGTGAGATAAGGATCCAACTTCATTCTTTTGCATGTGGACATCCAGTTGTCTAAGCACCATTTTTCATTTTACATTGTTTAATCAAGTATTTTTCCCTTGATTCTTTTTTTTAAATATTTTTATTGAGAAATATTCACACACATACAGTCCATACATAGTATACAATCAAGGCTCAGAATATCATCACATATCTGTGTATTCATTAGCATGATCATTTTTAGAGCATTTGCATCACTCCAGAAAAGTAAAGAGAAGAAAGAAAAAAATTATACATCCCATACTCCTTCCCCTTCTTCTCATTGACCACGAGTATTTCAATCTACCCAATTTTTTACCCTTTATCCCACCCCATTATTTATTTATTTTTATTTTTTTACTCATCTGTCCATACCCTGGATAACAGGAGCATCAGACACAGGTTTTCACAATCACATGGTCACATTTTAAAAGGTATATAGTTATACAATTGTCTTCAAGAATCAAGGCTTCTGGAACACAGTTCAGTAGTTTCAGGCTAGCACGATTTATTGAAGAGACCACTCTGTCCCCATTTAATGTACTTGGCACCTTTGTTGAAAATCAGTTGGCCCCATGTATGGGTTCATATTTTGATTCTCAATTCTATTCCATAGGTCTATACATCTATCTTTATTCCATACTATACTGTTTTGATTACTGTAATTTTGTAGAAAGTTTTGAAATCAGGATTACATCTTACTTAAAGAGAAGCTGAAGGCTTTCCCATTAAGATGAGAAATAAGGCAAGTGTTCCCACTATTTCATTACTGTTTAACATTGTGTTGGAGTCATTAAACCACTCATTTTGATGAGTGAATTGATAAATGGCATTAACAACAGAAGGAAAAGCTGAAACTGTCTATGTTTGTAAATGATATGCTTATCTAGCTGGGAAACCTAAAGTAATTGATGAAAACCCTACATAAAAAGAGAATTTAGCAGAGTAGCCAGTTATAAAATTGACATATAAATATCAATGCCTTTATATATACACGAACAAAACCAGATACAAGATATAGTGGAAGAGAACAGCCGATGTATAACAACAAGGAAGAAAATAAAATAGATAGATTTTAAAAATGCTCATAATCTACAGAAAGAAATCTATAAAAGCCCTTCCAAAAAACACAGAAATAGAACTTCAATAAATGGAAAGACAAACCATGTGCTTGGATAGAAAAACTCAACAGTTTATAGATGAAAATTCTATCTATTAACTTTTGCAATTAAAAAAGTCTCAATAAAAATACCCATAGTTTTTTTTTTTCTCCTGGGGCTACACTAATTGATGATCAAGTTCATTGAGAGGAACAAACAAGTAAGAATAGTGAGGAAAATCTTGAAAATGATGATTTTAGTCTTAATGATGTTTTTTCTTAAATGCCTGTGGATTTGAGAGGCCAGCGAGGGTGTTGTGGGGGAAGGGAGATGCGCAGCCAGGATTTAGATGTAAAAGCCTGTGGCTCAAAAGGCCCAGATCACCCCTTTAAATCTACCTGTGATTTCTTGGAGAATGAATGGGTTTTTCCAGGAAGAGCAAATATAAGGAGAGGGTGGAAGCCCTAGGAAAGGCCAGCATTTCAGGCTACTTTAAATTGAGAGGGAGCAGGGTAAGGCTAAGAGGGACCACCAAAGAAGAAGGAAGAGAACTGAGACAGAGTAATGACACAGAGGACAACTGGGTGGTGAAGAGTTTTCAAAAGAAGTAGCACCACCAAACTGCTGAGACTCTGGAAATAAGCTACTGAATGCTTTAACTAGGCTTAGCAGTTAGGAATTCATTTGTGACAAGTGGAAGGTGGGGTTCATGTGGGGTGGCCATGTGTGCATGGTGGGGGTGTGAGTGGATCACCAGTGTGATCTTAAAGTGTTCAGGAAACTTCCTCCTAGACGTCCCTCTGAGTTTATGCTCATGTGGCCTTTTTGTACATATGTTGCAAATATATGCAATTGTGGTAAGCAGAGAACTCTGTAGTCTACTGTTTCTTTCAGCAATATTTGTGAAACTCATGACGTCAAGTCGTAGTCATTTTTCTAAGTGTAATTTAGAACAAAAACTTCATGGACGTGGACTGAATTAGATGGGTTCATTCATTTATTTAAATATTTAATGAGGGGCCCTCACAAATCAGTCACTATTCTAAATTCTTGGAATGTATCAGTAAACAAAACATTCAAAGATCCTACCCTATGAAACTTCCACTCTGGACAGTCAATTAATAGTAAGCATAATAAATGGGTAAATATTTAGGAAGTGATACATGTTATGCGGGGAAATGAAAGAGCCCAGGCAGGGTAAGGGGAATTGGGAGAGCAGGTGGGTGGGGTGGCTTTTTGTGGTTTTAAAAACAGTGATGGGACGGGGCCCACGGGAAGGTTAAGATACAAGCACGAATGAAAAGAAGTGAGATGCATAGAGAAAGGTAATAACGGGGGCAGGTGGGATAGGGAGGTCTGGTGGGATAAGAGGATGATGTTATTTCACCATGTAGAGTTGAGGTGCCTATTAGATGTAAAAAAAAAAAAGATGTTGTATGGGGAGTTTAAGTGTTGGCTCTGGAGCTCATGAGAGAGGTCTGGCCTGAAGAAAGTGGTTTGGAAATTTCGATGAGATTGTGTAGCGCAAGTGTTTCCAAACTTTCGCATGCTTGGGCTCCAACCCCAGAATTTCTGATTCAGTAGATATAGGATTGGGGTGGAGATGGAGTCTTCACATTTCTAATAAGTTTCCAGTGATGCTGCAGGTCCAGAGACCAGACCGTGAGAATAACTTGTGTGGAGGGAAGAGGGCTGAACTTGAAATGCTTGGAAAAAGTTAGCGGATGAAAAGGGCCTTTAATGAGGGATGGGAGGGGTAGGGGGCACACGGGAAGGAGTGGGCCACCACAGCCAAGGGAGGGAGAGTCTCATGGAAATGGGAGTGGGCAGTAGAGATTAACAATCAGCCAGATGGATGAGAGAAGTGCTCACTGAGTGTGGTCACTGGGGACCTTCATGAAAGCTATTTCAGCGGTTTGGAAATTGGGCGTAGGAAGAAACTAGTTCTCAACTGGGAAGCCAAGAAGAAGCAGCTCTGACGAGCAAAGAATCTTTCTCTATTCATTATTTTGTTATATTTTCCTGACGGCTTGCAACTTTGAACTGAATGATGACTTAACTGCTGCAAGACGCAATTACAGAAGGAAAAGATCTCTGCTAGACTGACTGGTTTAAGCATATGTTTCTTAATTATAAATGTAGCTATCATGAGGAACATATGACTAGAATTTCTCTGTATGGTAGGAGCAGGTTTCTGAGCAATGAGTGCTTCTTATACAGTGAAAAAAAATTAATGCACTGAAGAAGGCCCATTAAGAACAGACTCAATCTTTTAATCAATATTTAATTACAATATATACTGATGTAATAAAATATGACTGCATAGAAGAAGCTATTAAATACACAGCAGTTAAAAAATGTAATTTAACAATGAGGAACTCTCTCCCAAAGCAGAAATCATGAAGCAAAATATGGGTAGATTTTACAATGCAAAAAAGACTTTAGGATGCCAAAAAGCATCAAATAAAAGATAAGTAATAAATTTGAAAAATTGTAATACATATACATTACATAATAAAGGATCAATATCTTTAGAAAATTAAATACACTCTTTGAAATCAGTAAGCAAAAGACAAACACTATAATAGAAAAATGATCAAAAAAAGAAAAATATTCAAATGATGAATAAAACATTGCCAATAATACATTTTTTAAAAATATATTTTTTAAATAAAACAACATACAAACACACAAACATTCTTAATATACAAACATTTCATACATGGTATACAATCAGTAGCTCACCTCACAATATCATCACATAGTTATGTATTCATTGCCATGATCATTTTTTGAACATTTGCATCACTCTAGAAAATGAAGTAAAAAAGAAAAAACTCATACATACCATACCCCTCACCCCTCTCTCCCATTGACCACTAGCATTTCCATCTACCCAATTTATTTTAACCTTTGTTCCCCCATTATTTGTTTATTTTTCATCCATATTTTTTATTCATTTGTCCAGCCAATAAATATTTTAAAAGTATATCTTTATTTATACTTTTAGGAGTAGAAATGAGAGTTTTTGATCAAATCTTCATTTTTTGAATTGACACAAATTAAGAGAAAATGTTAAAATCTAGTATTCTGATATGGCAATTGTACACTGTGGGAATTTTCCTGGGAGAAATGATGTTTTTAATTTGGAAAGATTACAAAATGTTTAGAATATGAAAAAATTGGAAGCAACTTAAATATGTAATCATAGGAGATTGATTTTCTAAAATGGATGATCTTCCTTGTAGCTGTGAAAAATGTATGGAAGAAAATGTGCAGGAACGGGCAAGTAAGGACTTTCTTTATCTGTTTGGCTTACCCATCCTTAAGAAGCCCCTCTCGCAGCCACCTCTGACTTTCAGGCAGAATTAGCCTCTCTTTTGCTGAGCTCCCATAAAACTTGGTCATTATTTTAATAGAGACCAGGTTAGTGGATACAGTAATCGTGTATTCATATTTCTGTTTTTGTGGTTGACAATGAACTTATTCATTGAGGGACCATATCTTATTAATTGCTCATGAGACCTCTCCCTGACCTGCCCCACACCTAGTATGCAGCAGATGTGTGTGAAGGAAATGAGGGCTAAGTCACATTATAGTTTATCAGCAATTCCAAAAGGCAGAGAACACAGAAGCCAGGGTCCACAGGATCAAGGAAGGATAGGGCAGCAAGTATTCACACACAACGGAATCAGCTGGGATGCTTTTGAAATAAATGACTCCCAGGCTCCAACTTAGACCACAAATGGACCTGGAAATCTGTATTTTAAACTCATTCCTCAGGTGACTCTAATGCTGCCAAAGTAGTTCAGGATCAGAAGCTGCCCCTAGAAACCCTTTGGAGAGTAGGTGCTGGGCTGAGCTGGATGTAGATGGAGGAGGTCACAGGAAGCATATGTCGGCATCCTGGGTGGCTGTTTAGAGTCTGCAGGATGGGTACCAGTTAATGGCTGCTAACTTCTGGGCTAGGGGCTGTTGGTTCTATTTTCTCCTGCCCCGCTGGGGAGCGGGCAGGCAGGACATCAGAAGCCTGGCTGGGTTTGTGATAGTGCCGTGAGATTGATGGGGGATGGGTGAGGCAAGAGGAAACTGGTCAGCTAACAAGTCTGGAAGCAACAGAACCCAGGACCAGGGAGATACATGGATGTATGGATGAAAGGAATCCACCTGGCAGTGCTGACAACCTGCCTTACAGGTGACCATCTACAGTTTTGTTTTGTTTTTGTCCTTGGATTTCATTTAAGTGACAACAGTAAGTATTGCAATAATTCCAACATATTTCTGGATATTTTTATTTTTGCTTTCCTTGATAATCTTGGTCCAGTGTCACAGATTAGTGCAGTACAATCACAAAAGAGAAAGATCACTTACTGCCATATCCATACCCATTGTAGGGAGTCAGGGTCCATGGCAGGAGAGCCAAGGAGTGCCCTCAGTGGGGACTCTGCATCTGGGGATCATGAACACATACAGGTTCTATGAATGGGCTCCAGGAGGTCCATGAACACACTGAATTTCTGTGCACAATTTTTGGTGGATGTGTGATTCCTGGGGAGAGTGAAGACACGTAGCTTTCATTGAAACTTGACATTTAGATACGAGAAGGTTGAAGGCTTTGGTGAACCTTGAATACAGATGGGTTTATTATGTTTGGTGGAGAATGGCTGTTTTCTGCTCAGTTTAGCTTTGCCAAAGAAACAGCTTCATGGCCCTGAGTTGGGATCAGGATGGGCTGGGAGGTGTGACAGGGCCAGACTGGAGGTGGGGGTGGGGGTGGGGGCAACCTCTTGCTGGCTTTCTCTAGAGACAGCCAAGCAGACAAGACTGTGGTTTCTGAGTGATATCCAAGTTCTCCAGCATGCCTGCATCTGCTCTGGCCCAGCTCTTACTCTTGCTCTCCTTCTCCACCCACTGCTTGCTTTGCTCCTCACACTCCCCAGCAGCCAGGCCCCTCGTCCCGCAGTTCCTAGATGTGCTTCCCACCCCCTTGCCTTTGCACATGTTGGCCTTGCCCATTGGGAGCCTCTTCTGAGCTGTGTCATTCACAATCCTTCATGGTCCCATCAGATGTCATGTATTTCAAGTCATCTCCCATATCTCAGTATCTGAGTAGAACCATCCCTTCCTCCAAACACCTACTGCATTCTGCCTGCTCCTCTTTCGTACCTGACACCGTTCTTCCAGAAGAAATGGGGATTGTTCCCTGGCTTTACTCTTGGACCAGGGGCTTAGCTCCCTGACTGAGAGACATTGCCTCTCCTCTTTGGGTCTTCTGCAGTGACTAATGCCACAGTTTGGGACAAGACACTCCATAGATGCTTGCTGAAGGCCCAATGGGAAAAGGAACTGCCATTTGTAAGCGGAAGCATAAGAAAGTGAAAAGGAAGACAGTGAGAATGTGGGCTTAGATACAATTGGGCCTCACCAAAGGAAGACTTGGAAAGACTTCCAAACTTTTTACCAGGGCAATTATAAAACTTCCGGATTTGGCCTCCCTGTCTCTCTGTCTCAGAGCACCTTCTGAGTGTGTAAGGTATACAGTTACATTTTAATTCCCTTTTTTATTTATAAACCTTTAGTAGAGAGGCAAGTTGTTCATTCCACTCTAAATTACTCACACTTATTTCAGCATTTCTCTGCTTCTCACTGGTGATGACTCTTGAAAGAAAATGTGATAATTGCCTTTGCTTTAAGCCCACAGTTTGAGCCGGGAATGTGTTTAAACCATGCCGTTGGAGCTCTTCATGATAACATTCTCTTCCTCGTTTGTGAAATGAGCAAGGATCTATGCTAGCCAATTTAATTTTTCCTCACTTCATTGCAAATTCTTCCAGATCTTCCAGATTTTAGATTGCTGCTCCTTTTCTTTGAGGAAACTAAAGCCTATGACCGATGGTGATGCTCTTAAATGCATCTATTACACAACTCCAAAAATTGAACAGTATTTTCTGATTTAGTCAAGGATATTGACAGATAATTTTCTTGTTGTGTTATCTAGATTTTCCCTTGGTGTTTTCTCTGATGTGTAAAAAAACGCATTTTCCTCAATCACTTCCATTCCTTAGTCCAAATCAGTTTATACATTGTAAATGAAGCACAATTACCAGCATGTCAAATCTCTGACATTCTTCACTTCTGGCAGATGACAAAGGACAGAAAAATGTTTTCCTTTGTGGGTGGGCCCGCTCATCTCCTTTCTTATTTACCATTTCCTTGCTTAGACACTTCAGTGGCTCATTTTTTTCAAAAATATTTTTTTTACTGTTAAATATAATATATATACATAAAGAAAAGAAAAAAGCAATGATTTTCAAAGTGCACCTCAACAAGTAGATACAAAACAGATTTCAGAGTTTGCTATGGGTTTACATCTCATGATTTCAGATTTTTCCTTCTAGCTGCTCCCAAACACTCAGTGGCTGTCGTACAGATGAGCACCCATATGCTCCCCCGCTGACTGTGGTCCTATCACCAGCATGTCAAGCTGAGACTTAGAAGACTTTAGATGCTTTTGCAATCTCCTTTGCTTCCCAGTTTCACCGACACTTTTTGGAGAGACATGGCCAGGGAATGTTGAGCTTAAGGGTTTTCAGAGTTGACTTAGACCAAAGTGTTTTTACAGATGAAAAAACTAAAATCCAATGACTTGCCCCTCACCTTTCTCCTTTAGGCTTAGAGATGATAGATCTTTGGGTTGAGACCCAAGATACAGGCTCTGGGATGTGCAAAGGAATTGAGCAGAGAGAAATTGGGTGGCAGATGATTTCCAAGAGTCCTCAGCCAATCCCACTGATAGCTCTGAAGTTGGATGGCCCTTAGAGGGGCTCCGAGTTGGGGAGGGGGATTGGCCTTTATCCCCCCATCAATCAGTCATTGAATGGGGCTTGTGGGAGAAGGGGCGTGGTGTTGATTGAGGTGGCTGTCTGCACGTGGGCACGTTTTGATGAGGGCCACAGTGCTTCTGGCAGCTTCCCTCTTCCCTGTTCATTCCTGAAGATTGTAGCACAGAGCCCACCACAGTAACTGAGCCTGCATTTGTCAGCTCCCAGGTACTTGCTCATGGTACCACTCTTGTAATTTTCCTACTCCCCCTAAATTCTTTTAAAAAGTACCTTACCCAATTTGAATGTGCCATCTGTCTCTTCCTGGGACTCTGTTGATCAAGAAATTTGGGGTGGCAGATTGAGACAGAAGTGTGAGGAAATGAGGATGGAGGAAGTCAGGGGTCAGCTCTCACAAAGCCTGGAGACCATAGCAAGGATTTCATGTTTCATCCTAAGTGTGATGGCAAGTCACTGGAGGATTTTGAGCATAGAAGTGACATGACCTAATTGTAGTTGAGAATCGGTGGCAGGGGACAGAGCAGAAGGACAGAGCCCTAGTAGGTGTTGCTACTCTGTGGATGTTGAGAGTGCTTTGGATTCCTGTGGCAGTGGCAGAGATGGGAATCAGTCCTATTAGATTTATTCTGAAGGTAGAGCTGGTATGACTTACTGACGGGGTAGATGTGGGTAGAGAGAGAAGAGAGAGGAGTTGGGATGGAGGTCTTTGCTTTGGCCTGATCAAGTTGGTGAATGGGTTTGTCCCTTACTGATATAGACTACACTGGTAGGGGAACAGGTGTGAAGAGGCAAGACGAGGGCTCTGTTTTGGACAGGGTGAATTTCAGATGCCTATGAGACCTTCAAGCAGGGGTGAGGAGTAGGCAGTTGGACATATGAGTAAGGAAGGCCAGAGAAGAGATTGGGGCAGGATGAATGCATCTAGGAGTCAATTGACCATTGAACTTGGCAATGTACAGGTTGTTGGTGACCAAGACCATGTTGGATTCAGTGGAGTTGTGGGGAGAACACCTGTGTGTAATGGGACCAAGAGAAGATGACCTGGAGGCAGCAGGCAATGACAACTCTTTCAAAATCCTTGCTTGAAAGTGCAGGGAAATGGAGCCAGAATGGATGTGGGGCCAAGAGGAACCCAGCACATTTAGATAATCTCTTGGGTCTGGGCCCCCACCCTGCTGCTAGCTGTGTGTTTCCTCTAGTGACCCATAATGGCTCAATGCCCAGGAAACCTGACCTGGGACAGGTGTTGATTTGCATTTTTTGGATCTAACTGAGGTGCCTCATTAAAGCTGACATATCCCACTGTAATGATGCTTCGTGTCATGATTCAGAATGCCCCGACTAAAAATAATGCTGCTGAACCCTTACCCAGCACTTTGCCAGCTAATTAGCTTATTTGTGCCCCTTAATGATTTGATTTTTGTGACTCCTCCTTCAGTGCAGCAAGACCCGAGGTGTGGACATTAGAGAGGCTGGGTGTATGCCAAGCATGTTCAGAGCTCTAGAATTGCAAAGCCAGGTCTGGGCCCTTGAATCCTACCTGCTGGTTGCTACACAGATTGTGGAATAGTCCCCGAGCCTGTCCTGTTTCTGGTGAGGAGGTTGGGGATCTGTCTTTACTGGGGGAATAAGAAGGTCCTTCAACATTCTGGGTACAGAGAGCTGTGGGAGCTAGAGCTGGGGGGCATGCATTGGGGCAGATGAGGAATTTAAAGACCCATTCAGGGGCAAGGGAAGGTGGAGGCAGGAGTGTGTCAGCTGGAAGTTGGGGGTGTGAGCGTGCTTTCCGTATCGAACCCCTCCCCTAGCCCCAACCCATCACACCCAAGCCTTTCAAACGAGACCAAAGGGTGAGCCTGGATGCTGGATAAAAAATTCATTTATTCGGTTGCACCTTCACCTTGTTCTAAAGCCAGGTATTCTAAAGGCATCCCCAGTGTAAGGGCTGTGAAGAGCAAGATCAGGCTGTCCCGTTTCAGGTGGACAGTGGGCAGGTGGCGGCCAGAAACCTCAGGCACGACCTTTACCTGAGAGCCTGGACAGTTCCCCTGACCACCATGTCCCTCTAGACTTCCTGTGTGTTTCTCTGTAGCTCAGGCCCTGGAACTGTAGTTTAAGAGGAAAATGCTGCTGCTGTCCTTTAGCTGATGGCTCAGTGGTCTCCCTGGGGAAGTCACTGGCCTACGGACAGCAAGAGAAGAAAACATTTGGGGGAGGAACATGTGGTTTGTCCTGCGTTTCCTGGAGGAACTCAGGCTGATTAAAAGGAAGCCCAACTATTATTATCAGCCCATGTACACAATTAATGGCAAATAATTCAACTCCTACTGGTCTATTGAAGGTAAAGTTGAGAAATCCTTATATTGCAAGGATTTCCTTGTATTCCTAGGTTGCCCCCAAATCTTGGGGCCACCTTTGTTGAGGAGCAGCTCTGCTTCTAAGTGCTTCATGGAAAGGGAAGCTGGAGAATCTCCACGCTCTTGAGCAGACCAGGGTTTTGACTGCCAGGACTTCTGCCATCCTGCACAGCTGGACAGAGTGGCCATGTGTCTCCTGTGCTTGACCCCTGCTGCAGGGGAGCCCTTGTGGTCCCGGATCCCTGCCCAAACTTGGAGGACCCTATTCTTGGGCCCATGAGGTTATTTTATAAAATCTTTCGCATTCTGCCCTGGTGGTTGGGGTGGGAGTCTTCCAGCCTTGGCTCATTAGCACCGAGCAGCCCCCCTCTCCCGATGAGACTGCCAGGTGTGTCCATACCACCTTCCCTTCCAGCCACAGCCCCCGGGAAGCTTTTCCTGCAGGTGAGCTTCAGGCAGGTGCTAAGGGAGATCCCCGGGAGACCCTGGAGTGTGATGGCTTCACCTTCTAACTGAGACCGACAAGACGAATGGTTCAGGAACATTCTTCTTAAGTGAGTGACATCAAGATCGCCAGGCTCTTTCTGGGTGATATGCTGCAGGTTCGCATCAAGGGAGAAGAAGCACCTTCCAGAAGAAGTTGGGTGTTTAAGGCTGGAAAATTCACTAAGATTTCCTACTTCTCTGTCTCTCTCTCCCTGTGTCTCTCCCTTCCTTCCTTCCTTTCTCACTCCTTTCCTCCCTTTCTTATCTCTCCCTCTCCCTCTTCTTCCCTCCGTCTCTCCTCCTTTCCTCTCTCCCTTTCTTTGTTTTGCAGGTCTGCATGGACAGATTATGAGGAGACTCATCTTTTGCATCCCAAAGGAAGAGGAGAAACAGAAGTTAAAATGAGATTTTTACTGCAGCCCTGTAAATTTGGCTCCAGGATGTGTGATGGCGTCAGAGCTACGCCCATCCCCCCACCTCCGCCACACACACACCTTGTGGTCCCTGCAGGAATCACAGTGACACGTGCGCCCTCCATTCTCCATCCAGGTGAGAACTTCTGTGATTCTGGACCTTCTCTGAGCCCCAGGCCACTCCCAGGCTTGAAGAGCCTGTCCTCAGACTGCCTGGGGGCAGTTTGGCAGCTTCTGGACAGAGCATGAAGCTGCCCTTGATAGGGAGTGGAGGGCAGAGAAGATCCTTTGGCTGGCTTCTGTGCGTGGTGTCCAGAAATGCCTGTTGCGTCACGATCAGAAGCATTGGTGTGACGGGGGCTCCTGAGACAAGGCAGTGTCGTCTGGGGGATGCCGTGATGAGCGATTATCTTCATGTGTCAGGGAGAAGAGGCCCAGCTCTCAGGTCTTCTCATCCCAGCCTTTGTCAGCTGCCAGAAAGGGTCCTGCCACCGCCCCTGAGGCCACGGCAAGTCAATTACAAGGTCTGGGAGGGCAGCAGTTGGTGGTTTTCACGGCGATCCTCCTGTGATCCTCTTAGAGTCCTACAACTAGGCCCCTGCTAGGGCAGAATTCCAGAACTCCATGGTAGCCTGTTGCTGCTTTCCCTCAGGTCCTGACTTAAGAAGACTTGGGGGCCATATAACCACTTACGCCGCAGGTTCTCCACCAGGAAAAGCAGCAGTTGGCTTCCCGAGGCAAAGAGCCTTTTCATAAACGAGTGGGAATATTTGCAACTTTAAGCCCTGAGTCATGTAGGTGTTTCTCCTTTATCATAGAGTATTTGATGCTTGTTATTCTCTCTCCCTCCCAAAGTAATTTTCCTGTTTGTGAAAAGCAGGATGTGATTAAGATATTAAGAGAACTGAGGCAGTGACCAGTGAGATTACGTGTCCGTCCGGCCCACAGACGTTAATTCTGATCTTGAGCTTAACTGACCTGGCACAGTGACATCGTCCTCTCCTCTCCTGCCTTTCCCACCGCGCCTCGAAAATTCTGATGTCAGCCTAAGTGCGGCACCCTCAGCTCTCTCACTGCTAAGCAACTGCACGTCTTCGGATGCTTTGACAAAGCATTTCTCCGAGTTTGCACCATGGTTCTGTGGGAGATTCCTGCCCAGAGTGGAAAAATACAATAACTTGGGAATTGCTGGTCGTGGGGGGTTCAAGAGTGTCCCTCCGAAATGCACACACACCCAGAACCTCAGAATGTAAGCTTAGTCTGAAATATGGTCTTTGTGGATGTAATTAGTTAAGGAAATCATCCAGGATCTAAGGTGGGCCCTAAATGCAAGGACTGGGGTCCTTATGGGAAAAGGTGAGAACCCAGAGAGGCAAAGGGATGGGCAGGTGAGTTCGGAGGCGGCGGTGGCAGGGGAGGTGCCTGAGGGCGACCACTGCAGAGGCGCCCAATACCTGCCCCCCTCCCCCGAGCCTACTGCGCGCTGGCTTTGGCCTCGTAGACCCGTTTCAGACTTCTGACCTCCAGGAACGTAAGCGGATCAATGCGTGTTGTTTTAAACCACGCGATGTGTGGTAATTTGTGAGAGCAGTAACGGGAGCAGCCCCCCTGGAGCAGGCAGGGCCCCTCTGTGGCCTCCCCAAGGCCCTGATGTGTGCATCGCCCAGGAAGGGCGGAAACATGGCCGTCCCATACTCACTGCACCAAGGAGCTCCTGCGGGGGAGCACCCTTGGGATTCATCCTCTCGGGAACACGGTTTCAGGAAATGTTGCTGTAAAAGCAACGATAGATTCTTTGTGTTTTCCAAGAGAAATGTCATGGAAGTTACACGTGAGCCACATTTGTAACTTTAATTCTCCAGTAGTCGTATTAAAAGACAAACAGCAAAACAGGTGAAATTCATTTTACATATTTTATTGAATGAATATATCCTAAATATTATCATCTTCAAGTGTATTTGATGTAAATGCTATTCATGAGATATTTATGTTCTCTTTGTCCTACCAAATCATCAAAACCCAGTATGTGGCCATGCCGGAGACCCGGGTTCGATTCCCGGTGACTGCCCATGCAAAAAACAAACAAACAAAATCCAGTATGTGTTTTACGCTTTCAGCCCATCTCAGGCTAACCTCCTCTCAGGTGTGGCCAGTGGCTGCAGTACTGGATAGCAAGTTGTAGCCTAACTCTGACACATCACAAGCACCCTAACCCATGCAGCCACCTTTTGGAGGCCATACAGACTCCACGAGGCCTTTTAGAGCTGAGGGCTTATGCTGCTTTGGTCGTTGGCACACCCCTCATCCATCTGCCGGACACCCCACAAGACCTGGAAACATGCTACCAGATTGCTGGAACCAAATACGCTTCTTCAAATACGCTGTTGGCTTATAGAAATATCATGCAGAAAGTACAAGTTTCCCACATACCCTTGTAAATTCCTTTTTAAAGTTGAGTAATATGCCACTAATGTATATACTGTATCTATTCATCTGTTGATGGACATTTGTATCTCTTCCATCTCCTGGCAATTGTGAATAATGTACTATGAACATTGGTGTGCAACTATCTGTTTGAATCCCTGCTTTCAGTTCCTTTGCTTATGTACTTAGAAATGGGATTGTGGGTCATGGGGTGACTCTACCCATAACTTTCTAGAAAATGCCAAACTCTTCCACAGTGACTGTGCCATTTTACCTTCCCACCAACAATAAAAGAATGTTCCTATTTCTCTATATCCTCTCTAACACTTGTTCTTTTCTTTTCTTTTTTTTTTCATAGTATATTCTAATGGGCATGAAATGGTATTTCATTTTGGTTTTCATTTGAATTTCCCTAATGGCTGGTGATGTTGAACATTTTTTCATGTGCTTGTTGCCCATTTGTACATTTTCTTTGGAGAAATGTCTATTTAAGTCCTTTGCCTATTTTTTTTAATTGGGTTGTTTGTCTTTTTGTTGTTAAGTTCTAGGATTTCTTGACATGTTCTTGATTTAAATGCTTATCAGAGTTTTCAAATATATTTCCAAATATTTTTTCCCATTCTGTAGGTTGCCTTCTTACTTTTGTGATAAAGTCATTTGATGCATAAAAGTTTTTAATTTTGATGAAGTCTCATTAATCTATCTTTTCTTTTGTGGTTTATGCTTTTGGTGTAAAGTCTAAAGAAGCCATTGCTTCAGGTCCTGAAGATGTTTCCCTATGTTTTCTCCTTAGAAGTTTTATAGTTTGGGTTCTTATATTTAGATCTTTGATCCATTTTGAGTTAATTATGTACATGGTGTGAGGTAGGGATCCACCTTCATTCTTTTGCACAGGGACATCTGTTTTCCCACCACTAATTATTGAAGAGACTATTCTTTCCTCATTGAGTGGATTTGGCATCCTTTGACAAAAACCTGTTGGCAAGAAATGTGAGAGTCAAATACAGTTTTCCTTTTTTTTAATTTTTTTTTTTTGAGACCAGGTTTCTGTCCAGAATTTGTTCCCTTTTCCTAGTTGGTGAAGTGGCCCAGACAAGCCAGAAATAAACCTTGATATAAATGTTCCTTTACACCAATGTCTGGAGCCTGGAGTCAGTCCCAGGACTCCAAACCTTACAGACTCCCCCCTTAGCCCTTTGCCAGTGCTTCTCCCTCCTAAGCCAAAAGCTCCCCGTGTCCTCAGACCCTACCTGCACACTACCATTCATCACACACAGTCCCACCTCCAGAGGGAGGTCAGGGGTGGGAGAAGGAAGGAGACCTCATCACCTATTCCCTTCTGCCAGGATACCTTATCCCGGTTCTGTGAGCTGCCGGCTGGCCCTGTCTTAATTAATCTTCCGTCTCCCCTCCATCTGCTTTTGAAGCCCCTTGTATGACAAGCCTCTCTGGGAGGTTGGAATAGAGCTTGAGGCCACAATGGTTAACTCATAGAAACATCTTCTACTTTATTTTCAGTTCTTATTGATCTCAATTTTGCCCCTTTGAATATAGCTTGCCTCTATGTGTCCTAGGTTGCTGGCAGTATCTTAAGTACCCAAAGGGAATTGTTTCATTTAGTCTCTATAACATGGGTTCGAAGTGAATACTACTGTTATCCCCATATCACAGATAAAGCCACTAAGGGTTCTGGGTTGAATTGTGTCCCCCCAAAAGATAGTGTGAGTCCTAACCCCTAGTCTTGTGAATGCAATCCTATTTGGAGATATAATCTTTGGATATATTATTAGTTAAGATGGACCCAACTGAGTTAGGGTGGGCCTAATTCCATACAACTCATGTCTTTATAGGAAGAGGAAATTTGGACATAGTCAGGCAGGCAGAGGAAGACAGACAGAGAAAACAGCCTGTGAAGGAGGAACAGATGTAGTGATGCTGCCACAAGCCAAGGTATGCCAAGGATTGTTGGTCACCACCAGAAGCTGGGAAGAGGCTGGGAGCAGTCTTTCATGTGGAATTTGCAGGAAGCATGCCCTACTGACATCTTAATTCCTGACTTCCCTCCTCTACAACGGTAAGAAGATAAGTTTCTATTGTTTTAAGCCGCCCCATTGGTGCTACTTTGTTATGAAAGCCCTAACAGATAAACTGAGACACTAACAATTAGAGAGAGACTAAAGTGAGACTCAGATCTGCACAGCAGGAAGTGGGGTGTGGGTGCTCAGTCAAGGACTGCTGGCTTCTTGGTCCCCCTTTACACCCAATGGGCTGATCTCAGCCTCTGGGTGCCCACAGACCAGGGCTAAGACCTCTTGTAAAACACAAGGTTTTGAACAATGGAACCCCATTATCAGGTCCTCCCTACATTTTCTCCGTGCACAGTAGCTGCCATCTCTTTATTTGGAGGAAGAGAATTCCTTCCAAATAAAGAGACTATGGGCAATTGGCTTCCCCTGTCAAAATTTCTTTAAAACCAACGCCTGTAGCCATTGTGCATAGAATTCAAACTCACGTAGGAACCCTGCCCACCACTTTTTTTTACGTGAAAGATATAGGGGCTTTCATTGTACAAGCTTTGTGGGTGTTTTTTTTACAAGGTAAAAGGAATTAAATACATTTTTTTCCACAGTATCATCATATAGCTGTACATTTATCATCACAATCAACTTTTTTTTGTGTGTGAAAAATAACATATACAAAAAAACCCCAATAAATTTCAAAGCACATTGCAACGATTAGTTGTAGAACAGACTTCAGAGTTTGCTATGGGTTATAATTCCACAGTTTTGGCTTTGACTTCTGGTTGCTCTAAGATACTGGAGACTAAAAGAAATATCAATATAATGTTTCAGCAACCCATACTCATTTGTTGAACCCTACTTTCTCTGTATAACTCCATCACCTTTGATCTTTCTCCAACTGTTTCGGGGTATTTGAGCTATGCCCATTCTAACTTTCTCATGTTGATGAGGGCTGTCGATAATACGGGATAGGGGGATGGAGCTGGTTGATATTCTGGAGAGGCTGGGCCCTCTGCATTTCAAGACTTCAGGTCCAGGGGCTGGTCTGGAGGTTGTAGGTCTTGAAAAGTTACCCTAGTGCATGGAATCTTTGTAAATTCTTATATATTGCCTTAGGTGTTCTTTAGGATTGGCAGGAATGGTTTTAGTTGGGGGTTGGCAAGTTATGATAGGTAGCAATGTCTAACTGAAGCTTGTGTAAGAGTGACCTCCAGAGTAGCCTCTCAATTCTACTTGAACTCTCTCAGCCACTGATATCTTATTTATTACACTTCTTTTCCCCCTTTTGGTCAGGATGGCATTGTTGATTCCATGGTGCCAAGGCCAGGCCCATCCCTGAGAGTTATCTCCCATGTAGCCAGGGAGACTTTCACCCACGGACGACATAGGAACCCCTTGTAACATTGAGTGAGCAGCCTCTCATTCCTAGCCCAAAGGCAGCCCTGGTGTCCTGCCTTCAAAGTCATGCCAGATGACATATGCTTCTTACCCAGGTGCCCAGGAGAGAGGCCAGCTCAGGGTGCTGTTTCTCTGCTCATGGTGATGGAAGATTTGTGATTCCAGAGAGCGTGTTTTGTCCTTGATGCAAAATAGACGGAAATACCTATCTTGTCTCCGTCAAGGAGTCTCACACTGGAATTAGAGTTGATAGTAATCGAAATAACTCCATGAACTGGCCAAGAATAACAGCTCAAGGGTGAATGAGGTAGAGTTGGCTGCATGTCCAGCTAAGGGGTGCCAGGCAGGGCATTGGCATCAGCAGATATGTCCCTCTGACCGCCTCACCCAAGCAGCTGAGCTCTGCAAGACCAGGAATCTCGTCTCATTTAGAGACAATTACAGCTGAATGTGCCTTACATGTCACCTTTGACATTTCCCTAAAGCAGCATTTCTCAGATTGTGTCCCGGGATCCACATATCAGCATCACCTGGAAACTTGTTAGAAATTCAGATTCCTCGGCTCCACCCAGACCTGCCGAATCACGGAGTCGGATCTAGCAACCTTACAGAGCCTCTGAGGTCTGCATTGTCCAGTGCACCAGCCACCAATCCCCATGGCCATTAGGTACTTGAAACGTGGCTGGTCTGAATCAAGATATGCTAGAATTGTAACATACCCTCCGGGTTTCAAAACTTAGTAGAAAAGGAAGCACGTAAAATATCACAGTAATACTTTTTTATATTGCTTTTTCACATTTTGGATTTATTAGGTTAAATGAAATATATTAAAATTAATTTTACCTTTTTTAAAGAAAAACATGGCTACTATAAAATTTAAAATCATCTAGGATGTTGCTGGAGAGTTGCTCTGGATAATTCTGTTGAGAACCACCATCCTAAGTTTTGGCTTAGAAGAGCTTTAGAAACATTGGGAACATTCCCGGGAGAGATGTCATGTGCCACAGGCCAGGAAAATGAAGAAGTAATTGTCTATTAGGATCAGTTTGGTGGGCTGGGGAAGTTGAGCTTCTCATTTTCTCTCCTTTGGTGTTTAATTCGTTTTTAGTCATTTTACTCTTTATACTATATAGAACTACCCCCCCCCTTCCAACTGAATTAATAAAAAAGAAATGAGAAGAATTGAAGCAAATTGTTGGAGGCATGGGAATGGGTATTTGCAGCATTTAATTAATTAATAGAAAGAGAAGAGGAAGAAAATCCACTTTTATCTCCAAGTCTTATTTGACCCAAGTGGCAAATGCTTTAAAGATTCCGTAGGAGTGGTAGCTCACTTACTTACCTGCGTATGCAAATATCATGCTATTGCTATGCAAATTGGGCAGCAAATCAGGTCCTATTTCATTGGAATAAATGCCTTCCGTACCAATACAAAATGAACAATGCTATTTGGGGCAGTCTGATCCCTCTTTTTGGTTGATTATACCAGTCGCAGGCATTCTGATAGGCAGAATCATATAAAACTGGTGTCCAGGGCAGCAGACGGTGAGAGGAGGAGGGGGCATGGGGAGACAGGAGGGTGGGCAAGTTTTCAGGAATGAGGAATCGGAGCATTTGGTTGACATTTCAGCTGAGCTCATGCCAGGGGACAGCTATCAATCGAACAGACATGGCAACAACACCTGAGCAGGTGCACACCTGCAGCGCTGATTGTGAAGGCGGCGGCAGGTGGTGAAAGTTCTGTGCCGTGCCAGCATCTCTGGGCTCCAGGAACTTGTGGTTCACCAAGCAGGTGCAAGACAGTAATGGGAGGAGTCAGGAGGAGACATTCTCTGTTACAAAGCTGGAAAGAAGCTTTTTTTTAAATTTTTAATCATTATTATTATTATTATTATTATTATTATTTGCATTGTGAGTGAGTAAATGAGAAGGAGGGTTGAGTGAGTTCATGCACAGCTAAGGGTGGAAACATCTTCAGGAGTGATTTAGGAATAAAACAATGGAGGATACCCCAATGGGGAAGGAAGGAATAAATGACTGACACAGCCTTTCTGCCTCTAAATGATTCTTTCATTCAGATGCACAAATTTCAAAAGCAAATCCTTCGCACTTTGGATGGATGAAATGCAGACTTTTTCTATCTGTGAATGTGCATAGCATACATCTTCTTCAAAGGTCGAAATCAAGAAGCGAAAGAACCCCAGAGCAGGGACGACCTGCTTTTCTTTGATTCCTGCCTTCTGAGTTGTTTTTAATTAAAAACAACAACAACAACTATTCTGGCTGGCAACATATGTCCTTCCAAAATAGTAAATAGGGCAAAGAGTTTAACGTAAGCCAAATCCTTTTAGGTTTGAGATCCTGTCCATCATGAACCTGGCGGAGCTGCGCCTGCAATGTTGGTGGCTTCCCTAGGTTTGTATCCCCCAAACTGTACCACCAGATGTGTGATGCAAACAGCTTTTCAATCTGTATCTTATTAAACCCCTTCATGTTTGAGGAAACCAAAACTTGGATGTTTAAATAATGTGTCCAAATGTCCTGTGCTTGGAAAGCAGGTGATCTTTCCACATTGTGAAGTTGCTTCCAATGACTCATCCCTCCTGGACAGATTTGGAAAGTGTACAGAATTGGTTCTCAAGCTTTGTTTCCAAGGAGGGCTGAGGATTCTGCTATAGAAGGAATCCACCGGAGTCTTCTCCTATTTTTCCAAAAGCATGAAATCATTGGGTAACACTTTGTCAATGCTAAGCATTTTTCCACCCCAAGTTTCCTTAAGGCTTTGGAGCTTTCCTTTGCTTTTGGATGACTAAGTCCCTTGCTCTGGGGCTCAGCTTGGGATCCCCACCCATTCTCACCCCTCTGCCTTGATTCCTGGCTGGAGGGTCCAGTACTGGCTTATGCCAGCCTCACAGTTGAGGGCAGTTGGTGGGTAGCATCTGCTGTGGCAGCTCGTCCTGGTGCCTTTTGCTATGGGCATGCATGACCCAGCAGCTCCTCCCCCACGCCCATGCCAGGAGCTGCTTGCACCCCCAAACCCCGAATTCCCTGTTGCCATTTGGTGTGAGTTGCCCTAGGACCTGTTGGGTGCTGTGCTTGGTCAACCCAGCCCCGGTCCTGTGCTGAGGAATGGGTCTGAAGGCAGGGGTATCAGACAGCAGGATCTGAGGGCCCAGAGGACACTTCCTTCATTAGATAAATGAGAAATGCCTTGGAGAGGGCCTGGTGGCCCCTTTGAGATGCCTGGATGGGCCATCCTCCACTGCTGGGGTTGGCCCAGAGAGGTTCCCACAAATTAGTTCCCTGGTAGGTTTGGGTCATGGGCTTCTGGGGACCACTCCTCAGCAGCAGGGACAGGGATGTGTATGAAGGCCGCTGCAGGCAGGGAGCCTTGACCCTCAGGGATACCTCGTGATAACAATTAGATAATTGTTTTCTTAGGGGTGAGTGAGATACACAGCCAGCTAGTGTGTCTTTTGATTTTTATGATCAAAAGAAGTCAAAATCCGGTGAACAAAAGGTGGATGTCAGCTATTGCAACGGAAAGGCGTGCTCCTGTTTCTGCTTTCCACACCCGAGTCAGTTCACAGTGGGGCCGTGGTTCTGCAGGGCCCCTCATCCTCATCCCCTAATCTCCCATTATCAAATTGGGATAGAGTGGCTTGATAGCTGGCAGGACCTTCATATGTACTCCCTGATACATGGAGGAAAGTCACGATAGTGCAAAGTGCCAAGTGTAAGCTCTAGAAACTTCTACCCAAGATACAGTCACATGCCACTCCCAGCAATCTTGGAGGGAGGTTGCTGTAGCCTCTGCTTCCCATATCTTACAGGGGCCTGCTGTGGTGTTATGCCTGGTCCCACCTCCCCCCCTCCGGCACTGGCAGCCCTGCAGGCCTCTTCATTGGGCTTCCTGTGGTCAATCAGGTGCATAATGCCAGGGACCAACTGCCTTCACAGCTGTGCCTTTGTGTAGTGCAGGGAAGGTGACGGCCCTGGGCAAACTTGACCAATGGGAGCTTGAGGAGAGCAGACATGTTCTCTCATCTTCTGTTGAGTGGGTGCTTGTTTTAGGAATATCTCAAAAAAAAAAAATAAATAAATGAAAGGAATGGGCTTGGGAAAGGCTTTTCAATAGGGAAACTGGGTTCCGCTTCCATCTCCGCCATTAGTTACTTTGACTTTGTGCAAGTTGTTTGACCACTTTGGGCCTCATGATAATAACTTGACAACAGCACTTACTCCCCAGGGTCACTGGGAGGGAGGAATGGGTAACACCTGTATGGTGCCTCCTATGGAGTCTGCACACAGTAGGGATAATGATAGTTTTTGATACTTCTTTCTTTTCCTCAGGAATGTCCATTAGAACCAATAAGAAATGTCATGTCCCCCCTTGCCACCACATCCTTAGCTCCTTAAGTCAATGTCCCAGAAACGTAAGTGTGTCTTGTAAGTGTGTGCATGGGGACACTAGGACCTTACCAGGAAAATGTCCAACTGCATCACTCAGCCCATTGACTGAGTTGTCTTCGATCTTTTCATGATCTTGATTTGATGCCCTGCTGACTCTTGGCCCACTTCAGAGCTACCCAGTTTCGGCAACTGGAAAGGTGTCTGTTCCTCTAGGACCCGAGGTACACATCTGAATGGAGATGCACAGAGCTCCTGGTAGCCATCCCAAACTTGGGTCCTGCTTATCTCAGTGAGGAACTTCTCTCCAGCAATATTTTCTCAGCCCTGCCCCTCTGTTGGTTTTGTGCACACCTAGATGTTGTTAAAAAGATTTCTTAGGGAACTGTGTTATAGTGTTCTCCATAGGAGAAACCCCACATTTGATAAAACCAAGGAGAAAAAAAATAGTTCATTAAATAAAGCATCCTGGAGTTATGACATTCATACCGACATGTAATTTTCTTCTATGGAGATAATAGAAATTGTTTCCTTTTATGTCTCTATTTATGTTTTTTCCTTTGGATGGGGAAAAAAAAAAACCAAAAACCAAGCACCTCTCCTTTCCCCAATAATTAAACTACTAGACATGAAGTACAACATTTAGAGTCTAAAAAATGAGACTGTGTTGTGATAATGGCTGCAGGATGAACAGAAGAGAAATAATAATTTTCACAATCAAAGGCTCTCATTATTTACTACATTATTTATAGCTTGGGGAGGCAGGAGCATTCACAGAGAGCTGCCGTTTGAACATATAAGAGAATCAACTCTGACTTTGCATATATTTTAATTTAGACTTTGAATTATTATGGAAGCAATAAAATACTAAAAAAAATCAGGCTTGACGTCTGGTTCCACCAATTTCTAACCCATCACCCTATGTAACTTTGTTTGATTTCCTCCCCTGCCCCCGGGGATAGTGATGGATTTGCCTTAAGCTTTTTGGACCAGAGCGTCTCAACCTCAGCACCATTGGCATTTGGGACCTGTAATTCTTTATTGGGGGTGGTGGGCTGTCCCGTGGTTTGTAGGATGTTTAGCAACATCCCATTAGATGCCAGTGGTAACCCTCCACCTCAAGTTGAGACAACCAAAAATGTCTCCAGACAATGTCATGTCCTCTGTATGTGTGTGTGGGTATATCAGTTGGTGTTTTCGAGGGAAACAGAACTAATAGGATATATACACAGATTCATTATAAGGAATTGGCTCATGTGACTGTGGGGGCTCGCAAGTCTGAATTCCATTATGCAGTTTAGAAGCTGGGAATTCCAGGGGGAGTGATGTTGAAGTCTTTAGCCCGAGTCTGGAGGAGCGGGTGGGGAGGAGTGGAGCATGTGATCTACAGGAGAATTCCTTCTGATTCTTGAAATCCTTAGTTCTGGCTTTAAGATCTCCAGCTGATTGGATGAGGACCACACACATTATAGAGGTCATCTCCTTTACTCAGTGTCAACTGATTGTAGATGCTAACCCCATCTACAACATAACCTCCATAGCAACAATGAGGCCAGTGTTTGACCAGACAACCGGACATCTTAACCAAGCCAAGATAACATGAAAAATGGACCACCATATGGGGCAAACACCCCCAGTTGAGAACCATTGCTTTGGACTCCAATGGCCTACATTGACCTTGGAGAACTCTCCCCCTTACTTTTCCTCAAGAAAGAGTAGTTTATAAGGTCAATGGGGCCAATAAAACTTTCTGTAGGCTGTAGAGGGGAGAAGTTGACAGATGAGGAACTTAGGGCAGAGGGAGGACATGTACACCTCTCCCTACCCTTCCGCATTTGAAGAGGCAATATGAGGCCAAGCCTGGTCTTCCTGGAGAAGCTGCTCTTGGTCCTCGAGGGCTAGAAAGTCAGAGTGAGGCTGGGGGTGGGAAGATGGGAGGCAGGGAAAGGGGGCCATGCTTTATGTTCATGTCTACAGTACCCAACGTGGTGGTTAGCACATGGCTGGGGCTTAGAGACTGGCCCATCCATGAAGCCTGTGCAGAATTTGCCGAAATTCCATCTGGAATCCTTCATTACCTAGCAGCAATGGTCGTCCTGACCACTTCCCTGCACTCAACATTAGAAGGGACTCGAGAACTTCTAAAGTTTAAGTAAAAATCACCTGGAAGTATTTATGCTTTTTAGCATAACTTGATAGAAATGTCTCCCCCAACTTTTCTTTTTTTGTTTTACCACTTTCTGTCCCACTTACTGATACTGTAAAATTTTTTAATTGTTAATCACTATTTGATGTATTTCAATGAAAGTTTTCTTAGGCAGTTTTGATAGAGAAGTGGCTTAAAAGGAGAACTCAATTATTGCCAGGACATTGCCAAGTCCTGACTGGGCATGACCATCATTATGTGTTACTGTATACTCTGATGTGATTACCTAGAAACATATTTACATAACACGGAAAAGAGTGTGGCAGTCTTGATTTATACCGGATTGGTGTTTGTTGAGGTTAATCTTGAGGCTCAAATTCTCAAATTTTTACCTCCAACCTTGACCTCTCCCCTGAATTCCAGTCTTTCAACTTGACATTCCAACTGGACGTCCAACAGTCATTTTGAGCATATCATGTCTAAAACTGAATTCCTGATGCATTTCCCTAAGCCTGCTCCACCAGCATCCTCCCATCTCAACTGATGACAATTCCAGGCCTCCAGCAGCTCCTGTCAAAAAATTTGGACCCCTTCTTCACTCCTTTTCTTCTTTCAGTCCCCACATCAAAATCATCAGGAAATCCTACAGGTTATAGCTTTAGAATATATCCAGAATCTAACCATTTCTTATCTCTCCATTATTACTCCCTTGTTTTAAGCTACTGCTGTTTTTCTTTTGTATTACTGGACTGATCTCCCAGTTTTCAGCCTTGTGCCTCTGTTTCTTACGACCCTCCCAAATCTTTTCTCAACATAGTAGGCAGTGATCCTTTAAAAGTTAAGTATGATAAGGTTACTCCTTTGCTCAAAAATAATCTAACAGGATAGTCTTTATTCTCAGTAGAATAGAAATTCAACCTCACACAAAAGCCTCCAAGGTCCAACATGGCCTGCCTCGACTACCCCATGTCCTCCCGCCTCCCGGCCCCATCAGTGACTCCTCTCCCTCTCGTCCCCAGCCATCTGGGGTGCCTTTAGAGTTCCTTGATCATTCTGAGCACCTCCTGCCCTGGGTCCTCTGCCCTTGCTCTCCCCTTTGCCTGGAATGCCCTTGCCCCAAATATCCACATGGCAAATCCCCTCCCTTTGAGTCTTGGCTCAAATGGCATCTTCTCAATTTGTTCTCCTCTGGACATTCCATTTACAATTTCCACCTGCTTTCCTGCTCCCTGGCATTCCCATTTCTCTTACCCGCCCTCTTGTTTCCTTTTTATGTAGTATGTAATGTCTTCGAAATGCCGTATCCATGTGTTCATGGGGCCTGTGTTCCAGCTGGAACGTGAGACCCTCCAGGGCAGAGACCTTCATCTGTTTGGCTCACTGGTGAGTCCTCAGTACCAAAAGCTCTCTTCTGGTATACGGTAGGTGATTAATAAATATTTGTTACATGAACAAATGAAATTCTTATTTCTTCTCTCTCAATTCCTATCTGGAAGCATCTTTCCATCTCTCCTTTTAGGTTGATATTTGCTTTCTGCAATCTACACTTTACTGACACTATTAACTAAAAATGTTTGGTCATCATGTTTTTCATGAAAGTGGCTTTTTGATTTTAGGCTGCTCTTTATTTTCAAGACAGGTGGTTTTGATTTTAAAGATGTAAAGTTCTTTCAAATTAGACTGAGAATATACTAGAGTTAAAACTTGTTTCTTCTACTTGCAGTGACTCTTTTACGGGGTTTAAACTTAAGTTGACTTGATCTTCCCTTTGGAACTGGCAAGTCATTTAACATGCTCAGCAACTGTTCCCTCTCGGTGGACACTGGTTCAGGATTAGTGGCTGAGGTGGCTCCGTCAAAAACCGCTCACAGCTTTCAGGTGCTGTCAAGAGGGAAAGGGAGAAGTTTAAACAGGTTGCATTTCTCCCTGGCTGTTTAAACAACCAATCCTTTTCTCCAGGGGAGGGGCGGAGCTGTGGGAGAGTGGGGTGGGCCAGGTACTGGGACCCAGGCTGGAGACTCCCCGCAGCCACCCGGGGGCAGCCCCAGCCTGGTCTCTGCTCTCTCCTGCTGGTCATTCTGCTCTCTCCTGCAAGGCCTCTTGCAGCCTTGCCCAGATTCTCAGGTTAGGTATGGGGCTGGGGCAGAGACTTGGTATCCTCCACATTCCCATCTTGTCACTCTGGACTGTCCTTTACCCATCCTTATCTTCCTTTACTCAGGCTCAAATGCCTAGAGCGGTTTTCTGGGGCAGATGATGGGGGGACGGGAATGGCACAGGGGAAGGGAAGGAAGCCCTCCACTGCTCTTCCTGCAGACTTTCCCCCACATTTGGGATGGGAGTAGGGGAGTGCCCGCTTCCCCGTGGCACTCTCAGGTGTACTGTTTGCTGCAAGATGTCCTTGATGTTCGAGGAAAGTCACTGACATCCTCTTCTTATTTTCCGCAGCAGTAAGGTCTTCTGCTGTGCTGATTGGGTGGAAAAACATAGGTGAATGAGTGGGCTTCCGAGGGTGCTCCCATCCTACACCATTACTTGCTGCCTGCCCTGCCTAAGCTGTGGTTGGTCACTGGAGGGTGCAAAGAAGAATGAAACCTGACCCTACACTCAAGGAAATCATGATCTGATTGGGCAGAGAAAATACCTCTCTCTGAAACTATAAGTCCAGATTCAATTCTCATCCTCTGCTTTTTTGGTAGCATTTGACCCAGTTTCCCAACCCCTTCCCTCCCCCTCTGTCCTCCCTCCATCCCTCCTTCCTTCTTTCCAATTTTTATTGTGACAACACATATACAACACAAATTTCTATTTAAAAATTTTAAATTTTCTATTTTAAACCACTTTTATGAGTACAATTCAGGGAAATCAATTACATTCGCAATATTATGCCATCATCACCACAATCAATTACCAAAACTTTTTCAGTACCTCCAATAGAAACTCTGCACCTGTTACACAATAAATCCTTACTGTACTTCTCCCCCCCCCAGTAACCATAATCCACTTTCTGTCTCTGAATTTGCTTATTCTAGATATTTCACCACCTTCTGCTTTCCTCCTATGTCCTTTCACCCTTGGGTCCTGTCAAATCCTTTCCAGCAATACCGAAGTTCTCTCATTTTCAGTTTCCCTGCATTTGCTACAGATTAGTCCTTGTGTCTCTCCTGGGCAGTGAGGCTCCTTTTAAGTGGTCTACCTGCCCCACTCCTGCCTTCCTCCAACCCAAGGTACGTGCCAAGGCTTCAGTTTGATTTCCCCAAACCACAGCTCAGATCATGTCATTCCCTCCACTCAAAAGTTTCTTGCCAGTAAAATGAAACTCACATTTCTTTCCTGGTACTGATCTGGTGAGACTTTGCTCCATGTAGGTCCTTGAAGTGTCCTGCCGAGGGCAGGCTGCCTCCCAGCCATACCGGGGGTTGGATTGGTCCTAGACGGGCCCTTCCATCTGGGATGTGGGACCCCCAGCTCGCATGTCTCAGTCCTGTCTAGTGTTCACCTGTCTTATCTCCCTGCTCCAGCTCCCTAACCACCCAGCTGCCCCGGTCTCTCCCGCTGCTTAATTCAGATAGGACTTTCTAACCCCCACACACTCATCACATGCTACCTTTTATTCCAAGAATTTAAGCACACATCTTTTCTGCCCCAAAGACTGCTTCTTAATTAATTACATTTGTATCTATTGCTTATTACACAGTGTAGACCCCAAAGAAACATTAGCTGATTAAGTAAATGTCAAATAACTGCTACATGGCACCCTAACATTCTTGGGGATTGTGTTTTGGGGCCTTTAAGTGGTTAAGAGTATGAGTTTTACAGTTAAACAGACTCGGGTTTAGGTACCAGCTGTGCCAGTAGCTGTGTGACCTTGCAAGAATTAGTTAACCTCTCTGAGCTTCAACACTCTGAGAATCACAACTATCTCACAAGTCTTTTGTGAGACAGGCATGCAAAACTACTATAGTATTTAGAATGTAGTAAGTGCCTAATAAATTATATCTATTAGATTACTCACTATTACTTCCCTCCAAAAACAAAAACAGTGAAACAAATAGAACCCTTCAGATGTGCATACGGCGATGAGATGGGAACTAATTGGAGCTGAGAGGCCGAGGCTGGGCAGGCAGCGAGATTTCCTCACTGGCAGAGTGACTTTGACATACCATCCCAGTCCTTGACCACATGACCCATCTTTACATGTTCTGGATCTTTGGAGCCCCTCATAAGTGTATGAAATTGAGTAGAGTAAACCTGTGATAGCTTGGGAATGCCTTGGAGGGGAGCAGCCCACTCATGACCCAGGCTGGAGCCACTTATACATCCAACATGCCCTTAGGGTCCATCCCACCCACAGTTTGTTCAGTGGCATTGTGATTATCTACTCCAGATCACTACAAGTCAAGGCCAGCTCTGGAGACATTTTTCTCTTCTTTATTTGTCTACAACACATCTTCTTCCTGGGTTTCACCCTTCTAGGGAAGAGGAGAAAAATTGTTCTCCCAGAGCAAGGCATTGTTTTATCTATGATGTTATAATAAATCACAGTGGGCCCCAGTCACAGTAATAAAGCTAGAAAATTTTGTTGTTTTATATTATTTTTAAATGTTCTTAAAGGCAGCACCATGCTTAATAAAAAGAAAGGCACCAACTTCAAATCAAATTCATAAAAGCTGTCCAGCATCAGCAAAGCACTGTTAGCTGAAATAGCCAGTCTCGTTCTCAAACACTAATGTGTCTATTGCCTGTCATTGGGCAAACCTTTTGATGCGGACGCGTCCATTGATGACACAGTTTCTTCTTACTTAATACTTACGTGGTGTCTTGGCTGGTCCCTTAGAGCTGAATGATGATGATTTCAGAGCACTGCTGGCTGGGTTTCTGAGTCACAGGACTTGGCAAGGTTTGACAGGGAGGTGACTCATCACCCTCAAGACTACAGCTAGATCAGATTTCTATAAAATAAAAGGAAGCACGAGAATTTGTCAAAGAAAGACTGAAGCCATGTTGATCAAGTTGAGGATTACGGGGATGCCTAGAAGATTGGGAAATGGCCAAAAGAATGGGATTTCAGGCTTTGGTCAGTAACGTAAGAGTGGGGTGGGGGTTGCTTCTGAAGGGTTCGTGTGAAGATGGGAGCACAGTGGTTTGGAAGCTGCAGTGGAAGTCTAGGAGCTCTCAGACCTCTGTTCCAGCTGGCGGCCCCCTCCTAGCTGGTGGCCTGGGGGTCCTGGGAGATGAGGCAACATGCCATGGAAGGGTTACAAGTACACCTATGTTCTCAGCAGGGAGCCAGGTTCTGTCAAAGCCAGGAGGTGTGTGGAGGGTTCTGTGAGGGATGCTCTATGTTTCAATGGAAGAAAGTTTCCAAAGGATAGAGCGGAAAGGTCCTGAAGATGGAGAACGGGTTGGGGGAAAGAGCATGGAGCAGAAAGGGGATGGGGCACCGCAGCAGAGATGCTGATGGTGGAGCCACGGCTGTGAAGGTGAGCCGCTGGAGGGTTGATGGGGGGCATACGCGTGGCTGTGCTCCAACGACATGCCCGTAGCTAGACGAAGCTTAGATTAAGTGGGAACTTAAAGGAAGAGGAGTGAGGAGAAGGTATTTTCACAGGCTGGGTCCTGATAAGACATAGATGGTAGACAAGTTGAGTCCTTTGAAGAGAGTTCATGAAGATGTGAGGGGATATAGGGAGTGCTCCAGGAAGAGGGTACCACACCCTGGGACCTGGGCAGTTGGTGCTGTTATTTGTCTGAAGCTTGAAGGAGGGAGGGCAGGAGTGGAAGGAAGAGAAGCTGTGCGTGTGGAGGGCCCCCTTACAACGCTGTGTGAGGAGGTAGGGGAATAAATACCCACCTCGCCCTCTTGCCTTCTTCTCATCGCCTGCATGGGCTTCCCATGGGCCACCCTACCAGAATCCAGAAGTCAAGGCCTCGTTGATGTTGATCCATCAGCTCAGCCTCTTGAGGCAAAGAACAGGGGAAAGAGAGAGACCAGATCCGGGCGGTTGTGGGCTGGGGACAACCCAGGGCTGAGGTGGTTGAAGCACATGCTGGGCTGTTCGGGGATGGTCATCATCAGTCCCGGGGCTCCTCTTTGGAAGTGTCCCCAGAGATGCTTTTCCTTCCCTGGAGGACCCCCCTGCTAACCAGGCTACCATTGACCTCCTAGGAGCAGAAGCTTATGCCCTGCCTCCCCATGCACTGCCCTGCCCAGCAGGGAGATGCCTTGGGATGGCCACCAGAGGCCAAGTAGGGGGCTCAGTATAGGGGGCTCGGGGCCTCTGTTCTCAGCTGCCTGGAAGAGCCATATGCCTAAGTCTTCTGCAGTGGAGTACTTTCACGTCTCCATTTTTGGACTTTCCTATGCAAAGGTGTTCTGAGACGGGGACTCTGGAGGCACATCCGAGGAGAAAACTCAAGTTTCTTCTGGAGAAGACGTCTGGCCTGGCACTGCTTTCCTGCAAGAAGGTCTGTGGGGAGGTGTCACGATGCTCGTGGGTGCTCGATGGGTCCAGCCGTGAACGAGCTCTCAGTACGGAAATGAGCTGCTCATCGGGCAGTGCGCTGTTTGGACATTTCAAAATCTAATGTGTTCATAGTAATTGATGGGAAATTTTGAACTTTAATCTGCCCTTAAATTTGCTGATATTGCTCAGAAACGTATTGCTTAGATAATTTCTATTTCTGGAAAAGAAATTCACCTTTGAGTTAGGTCCAAGCTGGGAAAATGACATTTAGAAAGAAAACTTGAGAAACTGAGAGAACCCAAAAAATGGGATTTTAAAGGGAAATTGATGTCTTAGCCATGGCACTGCTGCTTGGTTCTCTGTTGTCTTATGTGTATATACACACATACACACACACACAGATGCACACCACACACCTCACGCATACCACACACACACTATGCACCACACACGCTATGCACATACCATTCCCGCATACCACCCTATGCACACATCACACCCAACACACCCACACACCTACACACCCAACACACACAGCACATGCCACACACACTGAACGCATATCACACCATTTACACACGCAACACATGCCAAACACACACACCATTTGCATACAAAACACCAAACACACACACCACACATCTGCACATGCACCACACACACCAAGCATACACAAAACACACCCACCCCACACACTACACATGTAACCCATGCCACACATACAACACACCCACCCACCACTCACATAACGTACACACAAAATATGTATGCCACATACACAACACAGCACAACACAATACAGATCACACCCCCCACCACACACACACACACGTACAACCAGCCCCTCTCCCTCCAGCACACACATTCTCCCTTAAGTCAGACTGTTTTCCCTGCCAGATTAGGTTTTCAGCATGGGGTCGAGTGGTTTTCTCTCCTGGAGAGAAGCTGCTCCGAGAGGAAGCTGTGTGCTGGCGCCGGGCGGAGAAGCCCAGGTGTCCTGTGCAGCCCGCGTTGATGATCTGTTTTGACAGGACAGAACCGTGCACCAGTGCTGCGTGTGCCCAAGCCCAGTGGTGGATTTGACCTTCACTTCTTCCTCAGAAGCTGTGTCTTACGTTGTGTGTCTGCGACTGTGAGTGAGTGTGAGTGACTACGTGTGACTGTGAGTGTGTGTGAGTGTGCACGTGTGTGTGTGGCTGTGTGGAGTGCTGAAGGGTGGGCGGTTGTAATCCCATGAGGTGGGAACAGAGCTGAGCGCCGCCGGCTTCAGAAATGATTTCGTTAAACTCATTGGTTTCCAGGAAGGTGTTTGAGTAAATTGCCGCAATCCACGTTCCCTTTGAAAATTTGGATTAAAAGCTCAGAAGCAGGCTGATATCAAATTTCCTGATTTAGAATGTTCCCACACCCTCAAGCCCACACCAAAAACCTTCCTGTTGAGAGTTTCTGTTATTGGGCAATAACAGAGAACCATAAAGCACCAGCCGCAAGTCTTCCTGGTGGGCATGGGGTTTTGGCAATTATTGAAACCTCCTCTCACCCCTGCTGGGAGTCTTCAGAGGTTCACGGAAGGAGGCCATGCCCTCAAGGAGCTTCTTTGGTTTGCAGCAGGAAGGGCTTTACACTGGGTGAAAAAGGCAAAGGGAAGCCCTGAGTCTCCGACGGGCTCCTGTGCCTCACCTTGCTTCTCCTGGAGCTGGCGTGACACCATGAACTTGAAAGATGTAAGCATGTGTGAGACCTCCAGACACACAGGATGAGGGCAGGGCCCCCAAGAGAAAGGAAGGATGGAGAGGGCAGCTCATCAAGATTCTCAAACTTGTGAATCTTGTCCATCTCTGATGAACATTAGCATCATCCCAGAGCTTATTTTACAAAGCAGAGCCTCTGGGCCATTTCCAACATATGCTAACTCAGAATTTCCAAGAGTGGGCTGAGCATGGGTATTTCCAAGCAGCTCCCCAAGGGAGAGTGAGACAAACTCCACTCTATCTTGAGGTTTCTTTGTGGTTCAACCCAGCTCACCAGGGGAGGAGAGCAGGGACTCGGGGAAGGCACTCTATCTTGAAGGCTGTGTTTTTGCTGGCTCATGCCCAGTTCATATCCCTCAGGGTGAGATGCTTCCTTCTACTCTTCACCCAGCTAACTCCTACACATTCCTTAGGTCTGACTCTGTTGTTTGGCATCTACTCTGACCCCATAGCCTGGATCTGGCATCCCTCCCATGTGGTCCCCAGCAGTGCAACATTTATTCTAACATAGTCCATAACCCACTGAATTGTTATTTCTTGTTAATGTATCCATGACATCCATTGGACAACAAGAGGGCAAGAATAATGTACTGCTCACATTACCTTCCTAGGGCAGGGCAGACAGATGTGCAATGAAGATTTTCTGGGAATTGGGGAGCTGGAAAGGAAGTGGATGGGTGAAAATAAGGCAAGAACAAGTAACATGATAAATCCCTGAAAATTTTCCCTTATTTTTAGACTCTGACCCACAATATCATCATTGCAACATGCATCAGTCAGTCATTGCCACAGTAATGCTGTGTAATATGCACCCCAGAACTCAGTGGCTTCAAACAACAATTACTTACTCATATACTCCAAGTAGACTGCAACTCAGCTGGCGAGGCTAGACTGTTGGCTTCAGATTACAGGCTGGGCCCAGGTCTGTTCCACATCTCTCTGTGGCCCAAAAAGTGAATGGATAGTGACTACTTAAGCATGCTTTTCTCATGGCAGAGATCAGAGCCTCAAGAGGCCAAGATAGACTTTGGAACCACATTAGCTCCTGCTTGCCTTGTATCCCTGGCAACTCCATTGGCCTAAGGAAGTCAAAGGGCAGAGCAGTATACTCCATCCACAGCTTGAAGGGGGAAGAATTCAAACCATCGAAGGACTCAATTCCATGTCTTAATATTTGATCATTCACTGCTAAGGAGAGAAAATAATAACAATACAAAAGAACTGTTCAGCCTTTATTAGATATCAAACACAGCTCTGAGGGCTTTATATACATTTTCTCATCTTATCCTCATAAAACTCCCATGAAGTAGGTACAATATTTACATGACTTTTCTAAATCCCACACTGGTACAAGCAGGATTTGAACTTTCTGAGCCCAGCTGGTAACCATTCCTCAGTAGCCTCCTCTCCATTCTCTTTTCAAGCTTGAGATGGAGTAAGATTTTAAGGTTGCTGTGCTTTAACCTTAGTGCAAATCATGTGAGAGCGGTAAGGCTGGGAAAGAGGGGGAACATGTGTTTTGAGGTGAGGTAGGGGCTGGGGGAGACAGAGGGCTGCTGAAGGTCAGACAAGGGAGGTAACTGGGGAAACCAAAGCCAGGCTCTCCTTGTTTTACTGCCTGGCCATGAGCTAACCCGAAGGAACATGTATATTTCCAAAACAAGTAATGGCCAATTACCAAAAATGTAGGCTGTGACAGATGGCAGGTACTGAGTGTTTAACTAGTTCAACCTCCTCGTTTTACAGCTGAGGAAATGGAGCCTGAGCGAGGGGAAGCAATCTGCCCAGGACATATGGCTCATTAATGGCAGACCTAGCTGTAAAACTAGATCTTGTACTTCTCTACCCAGCTTTCTGTTCCTGTTTGCTCCATGGGAGCTGGGAAAGCGGTGTGGGGTCTTCTTATTTCTGGTTTATTGATAATGATGGAATATTCAGTGGGTCCTATAGAAGCAGTTAGAGCTTTTGCACGGCTATGCCCAACAGAACAAACAGACTGACCTTTTCAATTTACAGCTGGTTGCTTGGCATTCTGTACTCACTGCCTTGGTGAGTTTTATTTAACATGAGTCCACCTGGCATTTTGTACATTTCTACAAATTATTTAGTGGCAGTGATGCAAATATTAACTGCCAGTTGATCTGTTTTATTTTCTTTACACTGAAGAAATGCAAAGCCAATGGAATATAGGTTTAAAAAGACAGAATTACTTAAATATGGGGTTTATTGTTAATATTTTTATGTATTTAATACCTGCTCTGTCCTATCACTATCCCTATGCTATGTAGCGTGAGATATTGGGCTGGTTATGATTGTGGTTTTTAAGGACAAAGATGGCATGGGGCGGGGGCGGGGGGAGCAAAGAGGTAGGTAAAGTTTTGTGTACTTGCAGGAACAGCACGTTTAAGGTTGTATAGAAATAGGTGATTACGAGGGAAACAATAAAAATGGCATTGGTTTTGTTAAAAGTGACTCCTAATACAAATCAGTTTCATTAGATTCATAAAATTTTGCTCTGGAAGGTAGGGGTTCTTCTGACTCACTTTCAATTGTTCTGGAATTGCTTTGTGGTATCTTGATAAATTACTCAAGAGTTTTGATCACTTCTCTTACTCACCACTGTATCCTGAGCTCAACATGTGCTTGTTAAATGGGGATTTCCTCTTGCAATCAGAATGCAAAAGACCTCAGCAGACCAATTGCCTGCACCATAAGAACTAAAAAAAAAACCTAAATGAAGTAAAAATTTGAATATTTAAAAAAATTTCAGAGCTGTGACTGCAAGGGAGACTGAAGGAAGAAAAAATGCCAGATGGAAATAAATCATCCCCACGGGAACTGGCATCAGCAGACCCTTTCCTCTCTAAGGGCAATTGCCAAGTCTGGGCAAGAGGAAGTAGAGGACCAGGCTTTACAGAGACAGAGAAAGTTGTCTAGGGTTAGGAGAAATCAGGGGCACTTGGATGGCTTTGTGGGATGGCCATCTGGATAAAAATCAGGAGGACACACCCAAATGCAGCCTAGTTCTCCTTGCACACTCATTTGACCTCATGAGGTTTTTGCTGAGCACATGGTGATGTAGGAAGCTGAGAGATGAATTAGAAGGCAGAGGGAGAGAGAGAGATGGAGGGAGGAAGGGAAAAAGATAAAGAAAGTTGAGAAAGAGAGACTATCACCATAGCCTTATGGTGATTAGATCTCAAGGATTTTTTTGAGGGATGGGTTTATACTACATAGAGAACAAATCTTTTCCTTGAGACATTTGAAACCAGAAGTGAACCAAAACTGCAACCCAGCATTACTCAAACCAAATCCCGATTGGATATTTAAGTACTCAGCTCCTCAAGTTAGCTGCATAACAGGAAAGCTGCTCCCTCTCTGAGGGAAAACCTTTAGGTTTCATTTAGGTATGATGCCTGGTATACAATACCAATTATGCATACAAAGACACAGGAAAATATGGCGGTAATTAATGGAAAACACAGGCAATAGAAGCAATCACACAAATGACCTAGATGTGGGAATTAACAGAAAGAGACTATTATAAATGTGATGTAGAAATGAGAAAAAAAATTGACAAATTGAGTGAAAAGTAAAATTTTCCACAGAGAAATAGAAATTCTGAAAAAACAAACTAGTTGAATTTCTAGAACATAGAAGCAAATATAAGAAAGTTATTTGAAATTATTGACTGGTTTTAACAGAAGATTGGACACACCAGAAAAAAGGACCGATAAACATAAAAAATGATCTAAACAGCATCATGCACATTAAAAGAATAATTAAAAATAACTCTAGAGCATTAGAGACTTTAAGGACAATATCAAGTATTAAAAATAAGTACACTGTACGGTGTGTGAAGATATCTCTATAAAACATTTTAAAAACTAAATAATAAAACAAAAGAGTACAATTAGAATACCAGAAGCGGAGACAAAAAAAATGTGGAAGAACACATATTTTAAAAAGCAATGTTATATGATTGCTATGATGGTTACTTGACTGTATATATTTGTCAAAACTCTAGAACTGCACACAAAAAATGTGAATTTTGCAGTATGCAAATTTAAGAAAGATAATAAGAACTCTAAGTCAGAAAAAAACTTGCATCTACTTATGGTAGAGACTGAGGTGCTGAAGTGTTTTTCTCCATGTTCCTGCTCCATCTTCAGATTTAAGCTTTCCCTAAGTCCTGGTTTACAGATGGACTCTCACTCCATGCTCTTGCCCATCTCCCAGCAGTTGGGTCTTGGGTCTTATTATTTGGTGCATGTAGGCTCTTGTATCTTATTGTTTGGTGCTTGCAATCCTGGTGATTGGCAGCAGGGGCGGCTCCTCTGTTGTCGTGGTTGAGTCTCAGGCTTTCTCAGGACTGTGTGTCTTTAGTCTGGGACTTTCTAAAAGATCCTACTCTTCTTTCCTGTGGTGGCCAAACTCTGCCTTGAATCCTTGGTGGGTCTCTTGTGGCAGAGGCGATTAATTGATATTGGTAAGGATCCTGGGTCCAGCACTTTGCTTTTCCATCCCACAGTTAGAGTTTTTATTTTTATGCTTCCTCCAGCCACAATAGGTCTTCACGTGTTGCCTGGAAAGATAGGACTGGCTGGACTTTCTATAAAGGCTCAAGCTTTTCTTCCCAGTAAGGTAGAGTCCAGGTGGGATAATGTGCCTTTCCTGAGTCAGCAGCTCCCCCCTCCTCCTAGGCTGTACCCTGAGGAAGCTGCATCCTGTCTCTTCCCCTGCCCCCAATCTTTCTTGTGAGCATTTTCTGGAGTTTTGTGACAACATGTCTGCAAGTGGGTACAAACCCTAACCCTTATGCTTGCAGGGGAAAACCATCTCTCATGCTAGCCCACACTCTGCTTTTCCAATTCCTTAAAACTGTAGCTGAATTCCTCTTCTGAATTTTTCTTACCTGTTTGTAGGATTCCTGGCACCTTCCTCCCTCATGCTGAGCTATTGGGGAGCCAATGCTGACATTCCACCTTGGAGCTACCTGCTTTTCTTTGGATTTCAGGCTACTTGATTGCCCTGCAATTTCAGCTCTCTGATAGTTCAAAAAATGTTATGACTTTGTAATTTGTCTTGTTTTTCTCATCATTGGGGTAGGAGTGGCACATTTTTCAGCTTTCTACATTCTGAATGGAAGAACTCCACATTGTTTTCTCTATTCATTTTTCTTTAGAATTTCTGAAACGTTTTGCTTTCTCCCCAAATTTGATTTTCAATCCAGAGAAGGTAGTTTTTGGTTTTCAATGCTGGAGCTAATGGAGTTGGCAGAAAAAGCTTCAGTTTTGGAGGGGCTCTGGGTCTGTATGCTGAAGGGAGAAAGACCTTCAGTGATTGGATTTAATTTTTATTTTTAAATTTATAGTGTATTGAATCTTGTAATTAAAAACCTTAGGATGACCCTAGATTGATTTTAAACCCATAGGCTTGAACTATTTTGTTGCTTCACTGTCCAAGATCTGATTTGTAAATATCTGAAATTATCCTCCTTCATGCCATTCCCTGTATCATACAAAAATAGTCCTACTTCTCTAAATACAGCCCCCTGGAAATACTTGTTCTGGAGAACCCGGACCAAATTAACTATCCTGAAATCACTATCCAGTGAGGGCTCATTGATCTACTTATTCCATAATTCCATAGGCATGGTTCTTGTTCTTTAAGAGTAAATTTCCTCTCCTTGCAATTTTCTCTGTGTGATGCTTTCTCTGTTGTTAAAGCACAGATTACCTTACTGTATCTTCAAGCAGGGAATAAAACAGGGGAGAATTTCCCAGTTACTCTTGCGTGCTCATTGCAGCTTCGAATCCTCTGATCCCCTTATGAAGTGTAGGCTTTCAGTAAGCTTTGCTGAAATCTAAACTTAATGGCCACTGGAGTCATTACAAGAACTGACTCGATAGGGTGGCAATTAATTTATGGTTAATTAATTCTGGTGTTAACCACCTAAGCTTAGGCTTGGTAATGATGCCTGAAGATTAAAGAAGGAGAAAAGGAAAGGAGGACAGCTTAACCAAGCAATGACAAATACATGGCGGGTGGATTTGCAAAGGTAAATATACGAATTTACCAAGGACAATTTATGTCACTACTTCTGTGCAAGGAGCCTTCTTTAATTAAGGCCCAGGGTTAGAGTAAAGTGGCAAAACAAGCTTCTTTTGTTTAGCTAAGGGTATTGGCTTTAATTAGCAGTATAGTGAGAGCTGAGCAGTGCTCTTTATTAGGCAGTGAGACTCATTAATAACATTTATTATTCTAGGGCTTTCTTTGGACTTGGCAACATGCACATTCTCATCTGAGCAACTTGCGAAGACCTCACTATGCCTGACAACACTGGGCTTGAGAAGGTGGCCCAGGCAGAGAGAAGAGTCTGCAGTTCCTGTCAGAGAGCAGAAAGAAAGGACTAGCCCAAGAAGCTGATGAGATGACAGTGGAGGCTGTTTACATCTTGAAGATCCCGAGACTGAGATGTCCCTTTATTCACTTAGCTGACATTGTCAATAAATGAGGAACATATGGTCTGAATTTTCTGGACTGGGGTTGGCAAACCACAATCAGAGGCCAACTAAAGCTTTACTAGACCACAGCCACACCCATTTTAGTCGCATTATTGGGGGGTGCTTTCCTGCTACAATGGCAGAGTAGAATTATCGTGACATAAATTGTATGGCCCACCGAGTTGGAAATATTTATCATCTGGTCCTTTACTGAAAAAGTTTGCTAATCCCTGTTATAGATCACTGAAGCACCAAAACATTTAATGATTTGGGATGGAAATCCTCCCAGAATGAATTTGTTGTTTTTAAGAAAATAACACAAAGGCACTAATTTAGCTTTCAATAGAAGCAGCAGCCGCTGCCATTCAGTGCAGGGACAAACAGCTTCAGTAGCCCACAGGTCACGGTGCGCTGTGTTTCTCACATCTCAAACTCTCAAGAAAATTATTATTTTTTTTACTTGCTTTTATATTTTCTTTCTTACTGTCAGTCTATTGGCATTTATTCTTGCTGCTGTCGCACCTGCCTCTCAGTATCCTAACCCTTCTGTTGGATGGTTAAACTGATGGTTCTAGCCACAATTGTATGAACAGAAAGGAAAGAATCCTGTGGGAATTGTGTCTAAAGTTGAGGTGAAACCTTTGCTTGCAGCTCATTGCTTCCAGGGCCCACGGGAAGGCTGATTCATTGTGCTTTTCATGTGGCCCATGTGAGTGGAGGCGACTATGCTTGGTTTTATTGAGCTTTCCCTCCGCTGGGGGAGCCAGTTGTCTTAGTTAGCCAGAGCTTCTGTGACAATTACCATACAAGGGGTGGCCTTAACAACAAGAATTTATTGACTGAAGATTTGGAAGGATAGAGGTCCAAAAATCAAGGCACCGAAGGGGCCTTGAAGTCTGTTGCATTCTGGTGTTGACTTGCCACAGCCCTTGGAGCTGTTGGCTCATAGCTCTGTCTGTGTCATGTGGTGGGGAACTTGTCTTCTGCTCTGTGTTACTCTGACTACTGGTTTCTCTTATAAGCTCTCTTATAAGCTCACCAAGTTGGTTGAGTCACATCTCATAGGATGTTAAAAGATCCTATTTACAAATGAGTACTCAGCTGATAACCCATCTTCAAAGGGTCCTATTCACAATGGGTCCATAACCCCAGGAATGTAGGTTAAGGTTGAGAACATGCCTTTTGTTGGGGTCCATGATTCCATCTAGCACACTGGGCATTTTCCTGACATATAGATGAGTGCTTGAGTACAAACTCAGGCGTGGTCTCTGATGGAAAGGAGAATGATCCTCTCCATCAGACCTGGTCTGGAAGGCTTCTCTGAAGAAGTGGGGCTCAAGGGGCAGGGAGGGATTAACCTAAGGAGAAGTCTGGGTGTGGAGCTGGGGATCCACCTCTTCCATGGTGGGATGGGTCAGATCAAACAGGGCCCGTGTGGCCAGGACAGCAGAGAGACCAGTGGGAGCTAAGATGGGGGCTCCCCAGGGGCCACATCTGTTGTGCCCTAAAGTCCATGAGGAGGGGTTGAAAGCCCTTGATGAGTCTAAACCGGAATTGTGGGCAGTGAGATTGACATGACTAGATTTATATTTTGCAAAGAAGCACTGGCATCAGTGCAGGAAGGGTCCATAGGGATGAAGGGTTCCAATGTTTCAACCAGGAGAGAGCCTCTTTTATTCCTTGGATGCCCTGAGACTGGGCCCTGGGTGTATCAGCCATATGGCCTTCTTGTCAGCATCCCAGGGTGGGAAAGGCCACAGGGTAAGTATGCTCTAATTGTGTCATTAACTCATTGTGTAAAATAAAGACTTCCCCACTTCTAAGACGGCTTCTATCTCCAGAATTCTCATGCTGGGACAGTTACATGCAGTCCCAGGCAGGACTCAGCATTGGCCCAGATATTAAGACTGACCCAACTCCCCTTGAATATTCCTCGTCTTGAGCCCCTCCCCCCAAAGCATCCATCAGGCCCATGTGAGTTTTTAAATGGTCACATCTTTCTTCTTTTGGAAAATAAGCACATATTTTGTATTGTGTAAGTGCTGTTGCAATTCCAAGAACATAGGTGATAAGATAGAGGGGTATTATTTGGATATCACAATCTGGCTACCCAGACTGCCATCCAGTGTCATTTTCCTGAGGGTCTGGTCCCAACCTCACACATTTAGACATTTGGCTATTACCAATACATGGAGAGTGAAGTTCTTTCTCCTTCGGAGTCTGTTTGTCTGTCTCCTGAAGGCTGGTGTGTGCCTCTATTGGTAGCTGTAGTTATGGAGATACAGGCACATGTGGGTTTGCACACATATATGTGAATATGTATACAAATACACATTCACCAACAACCATATGCTGTTTTGTTGAGCTTAGGAGAACTTCGCCTGTGAAGTAAATGCTTGAGGCAGCCTAACAGCACGTGCTTCTTCCTGAGCCTGCCTCAAGGGAGGCCATTGCACCCGTGGTTTCCTGGGGAGTACAGCATCAGCACAAAGGCAGCTGGTCGATCCTACCAGGCAACCCCCAGCTAAGGTGGCTGAGTCACTGCCACCTGCCTCAGGGGTGGCCTTGCCGAATCTAGGATGCCAACAGTGTCACTTCTAAAAACCTCCAGTTTTGTTCATCTATATTTTATTCATGTTTCCTCTGCTGGTCTGCCGCGCTTATGAGAAGACACCCACAATGCAGTTGTGCCTTCTGGAGAGTTCCCTCGGCTGGTCTTTTGGGTCTTTCCAAACTTTTCCAACAGATCATCTACCTCCCCGTGCATCCCTACAGTTGGCTGATGGCACCAGCTCTGCGGGCATTTAACTGATTGAGCTCTGAGAGGAGGGCTGATGTGCCAATTCCTTGGGGGCATCTTTTTGTCCCCACTTCCATACCCTTCCAAGAACTTACAACAGATACAACTATACTTCCTATAAATAAGACAAAGAATAGAAAGAATTATTGGACTAGGGTAGAAAATTACAGAGAGAAAAATCTGAACAAAGAAAGCACCCAGTTCTGTGGGTTACACAGTGTTGGGAGAAATCCAAAAATATCTTGTCAGCCTGGAGCAGTGGACAAGATCTCTAACAAGAGATGTTTGATTGAGGACAATTGTAAAGTCTCGTACTTGCATGAAGATAATTCAACTGTAAAGTACAAGATGAAGGAGATATGACTTCATAGCAGGGAAGCAGTGCAGAGGATTTGGTTGACAGGGAGTTCCCTGTGAGTCAACTATGTACCTCAGCTCCCCACAAACCAGTGCAGGCTTAGCTGCTGCAGTGCTGGTGTGTTGTCTACAAGGAGGGAGGCAGTAGTCCCACTTTTCTTGGGACAGATCAGATTCCTCTAAGGCTAATTCTTTCAGATGTGAATAACACACCATAAAGGGGGTGATGGAAAAATGGAGTAATGGTTCCTGAAATTGTATCCTGGAAAGAAAGGGATGGGGGGAACAAGGAGAATTGCAGGAAGATTTGGGGAAGGAAATACATGATGACCTTATTAAAATATCTATAGTGCTGCTAAGCAGAAGACAGGAAGTTAGATTAAACTTGTTCCATGTAAGCATAACATTAAGAATGTTAGGTAGAAATTAAGGGGAATTTGCTTATTTATCAACATAATATTTAACATATATATAGGAGGTTGGAACCCATAAAGATTTTTAAGCAGAAACTGGGCAATTACTCAGAAGAGGTGTCATAGAGGAGATTGACTTTTTGGGAAGAGAAGACAGAGCACAGTATCTAAATATATAAAATTAGACAGAAGAATCAAGTCCAATACAACAAATTTGAAAGAATGAAAACAGCTATTAAAAGACACATAATCCAAATACATGTTATCTATAAGAGTAAGCATACGCTGACACAAAATGGTTGAAATTAAAGAGATAGAAGAAGATATGGCAGGCAAATATTAAGAGAAAGAAAGCTGAAGTTGCAATATTAATATCAGAGAAAATAAAATTCAAAGTTACATTATTTCCTTATTTTAATTCTCTGCATAGCATTTATCAGCACCTGATATTTTCTTTCCCCCTCTACTTCAAACTAGATTGTGAATTCCCTGAGAACAGGGACCTTGCTGTTATCTGCATTGCTGTATGTTTGACATCTGGAATATTTCTTGGCCCATAGTAAATGCTCAGTAAATATTTGTTGAATGGAGGAACAAACAACTCCTAAGACCCCTCTGAGCCCTGAAATCTTAGGATGGAGGAAGGTGTGACAGACATCTGTTCTGGATACCTCTTGTTGTGCAACAAACCACTTCAATACTTAATAGCTTAAAACATCAACTTATTACCTGCCATGGTTCTGTGTGTGGATAGGGCTCAGCTGGGTGGTTCTCAGTTGGGATCACTCATGTAGTTGCAGGCAGATGACAACCAGGGCTGGCATTGTCTAAAGGCTTGATCATACTGGATGTCCACAACGGCCCAGGAACAGGCAGGTAGTTGATGCTGGATGTCAGCTGGGGCTATCTATCTGAACACCTATAAGTGGCCTCTCAGATTTCTCAAAGTCTGAAGGCTGGAATCCAATAGCAAGTACTATAAGAGACAGGTAATGGAAGCTGCCAGTCTCTTAAGGCCTGGCCCAGAAACTGATATGGCACTACTTCTATCACAGTCTGTTGATCAAGCAGTCAAAGTGCTTTCCCGGATGCAAGGGGAGGGCATGTAGATATCACCAAGTGATAGGAAGAGCATCAAAGGATCTGTGGTCACCTTTAATCTACCACAGACATCTAAGTAAGGGAGGATTTGTTCTTTTGCCTATAAAAATGACAGTATTTGACAGATATGATCTGCTGAGTCTGAGGCATATCTCTTCCCAGGGCTGGAAAATTCCACTATGCAAGGAAAAGATTACTGTTCTAGAATCTCTGCAAGGTATGGGGGCTGGACAAGCTGTCCTCTAAGACCATTTCCAGTGCTGACATTCTTAGATGGAAACATCAGTGTACAGGCCAGGGAGGAGGGGAAGTCACAGCGATTCAGTTCAATCTTAGAGGGTTGCTGGTTTCACCAAAGGAAAGAATTTGAGGTCTTCCACCATGAATCACACACTTCCTCCTCTTCCCTTCCTGCCAGCCTAAGCGCTTTTGTCTAGAGCTGCCTTCCCACAATCTGATCCCAAGAGAACTGTGCTCTAAGCACAACACCTGTCTTGGTGACTGCAGTACCTTGGAGAGATGCCATATCCATCATGCAAATGCCGACAATCCACCTGATGCCTCATGCAATGGCGTTGACACCTGTAACTCATTGTACTTTTCCTGTCAAAAAGAAATGCTAAAATAAGAAAATAACACTGGACCATGGTGTGTTTTTGTTAAAGCTAATTTTTAGATGTTGGCCTCATTTGGGAAATTGCTAATTAATTATCTTGCATTCTTATCTCCTTTAATTTTTTTATTGTGGCAAAATATATACAACATAAAATATCTCTTTTCAACCACATGCAAGTTTACAATTCAGTGGTGTTAATTACATTTACAGTATTGTGCTACCACCACCACCCATCATCCCAAACAGAAACTCTACCAGTTAAGCATCAACTCTCCATTCCCCACTCCAACCCCTGCCCCTGGTACCCCGTAACTGACTTTCTATCCTGTGGTAGTTAGATTCAGTTGTCAACTTGGCCAGGTGAAGGCACCTAGTTCTGTTGCTGTGGACATGAGCCAATGGCATGTGAACCTCATCTGTTGCTGATTACATCTTCAGTCTGCTAGGAGGCGTGCCTGCTGCAATGAATGATGTTTGATTTAATTGGCTGGTGCTTAAATGAGAGAGCTCAACGTAGCACAGCCCAAGTAGCTCAGCATACCTCATCTCAGCACTTGCAGCTCAGCCCAGGCCTTTGGAGATACAGAGAGAAATCACCCCAGGGAAAGTTGTTGGAACCCAGAGGCCTGGAGAGAAGGCCGGTAGAGATTACCCTGAACATTCCCACATAAGAAAGAACCTCGGATGGAAGTTAGCTGCCTTTCCTCTGAAGAACTAATGAAATAAATCCCCTTTCATTAAAAGCCAATCCGTCTCTGGTGTGTTGCATTCCAGCAGCTAGCAAACTAGAACAGATGTGGTACCGGAGAGTGGGGTGCTGCTGCAGTTTGCAAATACCAGATATTTTGGAACAGTTTTTTGGATGGCTAAGGGGAAGATTTTGGAGGAACTGTGAAGAGGATGTTGGAGAAGTCCTGGAGTGCTTGAAGAGATTGTTGGTGTAAACAGAACCACTACCAATCTGGACAAAGGGGGACACAAAGGGACAAAATTGGAGTTTGCAGAGTGAGAACCATGGACGCTCAGGTCTGAAGCCAAGAAACCTCAGCCAGGAGAGTGGACCCACCCATATACATGGAGAGGGTGAGTTTGCCCTGAGGGCAGAGGATGAGTCTCCCATTTCATTGCAGTGGAAGAGTTGTGCAGCCTCAGGCCTTGGAGAAGGTACAGCACGCTACTTGGGGGAATGGGGAGAGCCTGGCTGCCACCACATGGAGGGGTTGAGCGTGTGCCCCAGGAATGGCAAAGAGCCCAGGAGTGGCCCTGATGCCTGGAGAGAGTGGAGATGAAAAAAAGGTGGTCTCCTCAGTGTTTCTTGAGGTTGATTTGGAAAGAGGCGGGCCACTGCATAGGCTCTTGGAAAGGGTGGGACTGCCACTTTCTAAAGCCGAAGGATAAATGACTTTCAGACTTTGAAATCCCATGGTGCTTGCCCTGCAGGTTTTATATCTGTATTTCTTCCAATTTCTCCCTATGGAAATGAAAACCTATATCCTGTGAATATCCTCCTCTGCATATTGGCACCAGACAACTTGTTTTGAGATTTACAGGTCCACAGCCAGAAGAGAATTCTTTGCACCTTAATATTGTTTAAGGTGATGCTTGTAGTTGCCAAGCTGACAAGGGGTGGACATGTGGTAGTTAGATTCAGGTGTTGACTTGGCCCGGTGAAGGCACCTAGTTCTGTTGCTGTGGACATAAGCCAATAGTATGTGAACCTCATCTGTTGCTGATTACATCTGCAGTCGGCTAGGAGGCATGCCTGCTGCAATGAATGACGTTTGACTTAATTGGTTGGTGCTTAAATGAGAGAGCTGAATGCATCACAGCCCAAGCAGCTCAGCATTCCTCATCTCAGCACTTGCAGCTCAGCCCAGGCCTTTGGAGATACAGAAAGAAATCACCCCAGGGAAAATTGTTGGAACCCAGAGGCCTGGGGAGAAGGCCAGTAGAGATTACCCTGAGCCTTCCCACATAAGAAAGAACCTCAGATGAAAGTTAGCTGCCTTTCCTCTGAAGAACTAATGAAATAAATGCCCTTTCATTAAAAGTCAATCTGTCTCTGGTGTGTTGCATTCCGGCAGCTAGCAAATTAGAACCTATCCCTATGAATTTGCATATTCTAGATATTTCCTGTAAGTGTGATCATGCAATTATTTTCCTTTTGTGTCTGGCTTATTTCACTCAACATGGTTTCTTCAGGGTTCCTCTGTGCTGAAGCCTGCATCAGAACTTTGCTTCTTACCTTTTGTTCCCAAGTTTGGAGGCCCTCTCTGGAGGCGTGGGCATCCCTGATCTAGGGGTTCTTGGAAGGAGCCCTCAGGTGCCTGAGTGGGGCCACAACCTCCTGACCAAGCCATGGCAGGGGAAGGACAGCTGCTCTGTGGCACTGAAGCTACACTCAAGCCTCTTGGAGAAAGCGCCTGGTTCCATCTGGAAACGTCTATGCTTTCACACAAGTTATCTGCTTCCTGGGGCACTGAGCAAGGACAGGAAAAGCAGAGGGCTTTTCTGGGAAAAAGATCAGAATTCTTGCTCAGAGCCTACCTTTACAAAGAACCCCAGGGCTGCCCTCTCTGGCCTTCACAGATGCTGTGAGTCCCGTGGTCCAGATCCCAGTGTGCCCTTGGAACATGTGCACTTTGAAGAGTAATTTCTCTCAGTTGTTGCACAGATATTCATTGAGTGCTTCCTCCATCCCCAAATCACACTGTGGACTGTTTATAGGGGGAAATTAAGGAAAAAGTGCTGTATTAATATCCTAGAGATGCAGTAACAAACAACTGCGTGGCTTAAAGGATCAGGAATGTATTTGCTCACAGTTCAGGAGACTAGAAATCCAGAACTGAGGTGTTGGCAGGTTGCCTGTTTCTGGCGACTCCAAGGGAAAATCTATTCCATGTCCCTCTTCCAGCTTTCAGTGGGTGCTGGCATCACTCCAATGGCTCCAATCTCTGCCTTTGTTTGCACACGGTGGCTCCCTGTGAGTCTGTGTCTCCATGTCATCTCCTTTCCTTATAGGGAACAAATCATTGGATTTAGAGCCCACCTTAGTCCCCGTATGACCTCATCTTACTTAATTTCTTCAGCAAAGACCCTATTTCCAAATAAGTTCACATTCTGAGGTTCCAGGTGGCCATGAATTTGGGGGGACACTATTCAACCCACTATAGGTGTTTTAAGGCAAGTTCTATAGGAGAACAGAGAGAGATTACGTAGAGGCTGAAAGGCATCCAGGGAAGTCAGTCTATAGTGGGTGCTGAGAGATGAGTAGCATCTGAGAGAGGAAAGGAGGGGAGAGCGGGCACCTTGTAGGCTAGAGCAGCAGAAATGAGAGCATGCAAGAACTCCAAGGCACGGGCTTCACTAAAGGATAAATGGGAAATAATCTGAGATTAGCTTGGTTTTTATTGGTTGCCTCAAATGGATTGCAGACTCCACAGTGATGAGGGATGGTGTCTGTCCTTTTCACGGCTGTATCCCATGCACCAGAGTAGTGCCTGGCATCTAAAACGTGTGGAATAAATGTTTGTGCAGTGAGTGGACATGTAAAAGCAGTGGTGTGGAGGGATATAAAGATGACTGTATTCATTTCCCAGGGCTGCTGTGAAAAATTATCACATGCCTAGGGGCTTAAAACAACACATATGTATTATGTTACTGTTCTAGACCTCAGAAGTCTGAAATGGGTCTTGTGGGGATAAATTCAAGGTGTTGGCAGGGTGTGTCCCTTCTGCCAGTTCTAGGGGAGATTCCATTCCACGCTTCTTGCAGCATCTAGAGGCCACCTGCATCCTTGGTTCATGGCCTCCTTCCAGCAGTAGCATCACTTCACTTTTGCTCCCATTGCCTCATTTTTTTCTCTGACTCCAATCCTCCTGCCTCCTCTTATAAGGACAATTGTGATTACAATGGACCCACCCAGCTAATACAGATAATCTCCCCATTTCAAGATCCTTACCTTGTTCACATATGAAAGGTCCCCTCTTTTATTTTTATTCAGTGAATATTGATAGAGTAGCTACTTGCATTAGGCACCATTCTAGGCAAGCAGAGATGATCTTAACGAACAAGGAGATACATTCTAACAAGAGCCTGATTAAGCACAATCAAATATAACTTTAGATAATGAAGAACATAAAACAGGGTAACCTGAGCAAAGCAATGGTGGCTCAGTGGCAGATTTCTTGCTTGCCATGCCAGAGACCCGGGTTTGATTGCTGGAGACTGTTCATGCCAAAAAACCAAAACAAAACAGGATAACCTGAGTATGCCTAGCTGCAGCATGGTGGCTAGGGGACTTGAGTGAAAAGGATGAGGCCAGAACAAGGGGGGCTTGTGGGGTTTGCATTAAATTTAATGGGAAGTACCAGAGCGCTTTTTTTTGGTTTATATTTTTTATTGAAAAATAAATAAATAAAATATCCAGACATGTACATTCCAACCATATTTTACAATCAATGGCTCACAATATCATCACATAGTTGTGCATTCTTCATCATGATCATTTTTAGAACATTTGCATCACTCCAGAAAAAGAAATAAAAAGAGAAAAAAAGAACTCATACATCTATACCTCTTACGCCTTCTTCTCACTGACCAACAGTATTTCAATCTACCCAATTTCCACCCTTTATTTCCCCCTTTTATTGGTTTATTTTTTATCTGAAGTTCCCTTCTGCCAAAGAAGTGACATACAAGTTCTGGGATTAGCATGTGGACATCTTTGAGGGACCATTATTCTGCCTACTCCAATGACTAAGGCAATGACACAATTATCCCTGGTGTTCATTTGAAAGGATTATGTACCCTGAAAAACCTCTGTTTTAATCCTGATCCATCTCATGGAGTCAGTGGTTTCCTCTAATCCCTATTCAGAACTGTAGGTTGGAAACTTGATTAGATTATCTCAACAGAGGTATGACTCACCCAATTGTGATTAGAGGGAGATGTGACTCCGCCCACTCCAAGTGGGTCTTGATTAGTTTACTGGAATACTTTAAAAGAGAAAACATTTTGGAGAGAACCATGAGAACCCACAAAGTCAGAGACCTTTGGAGATGAAGAAGGAAAACACCCCTGGGGAGCTTCGCTAAAAAAGAAGCTTGGAGAGAAAGCTAGCAGATGTTGCCATGTTTGCCATGTGCCTTTCCAGTTGAGAGAGAAACTCTGAATTTCATCCGCCATTCTTGAGTGAAGGTAACCTCTTGTGGGTGCCTTAATTTGGACATTTTTATAGACTTGCTTCAACTGGGACATTTTCACGGCCTTAGAACTTTAAACTTATAACTTAATAAATTTCCACTTGTAAAAACTGTTCTATTTTCTGGTATATCACATTCTAGCAGCTAGCAAACTAGGACATCCCTAGAGTAAAATGTTGTGACACAAGAAGCTCTAGAGGTCTCATCAGAGAGGGAGAAGTCCTTTCTGAACAGAATCAGCATTGCTCTCCATCAATGAGATAATTTATATCTGAGTTGCATTTCACTCTGTATTGCCCTCTTTATAGTGCTTCTTTCTGTGAAGTCTAAAGATTAAAGAAATGATAAAGATTTGCTTTTGTAACCTGAAAAAATCTTTCCAAATGCACCTCCCATGCACCATATCATTTCAGGAGACCTTTATGCCATGTTTGTGAGGTATGACATGCAGGTAGGTTTTTCCTCCATTTCATTGATAAAGACACGAGTCTCCAGGAATAACAGCTTTCCAGGTCTTAAGTTGGGACTTGTCCTTTGATCTCCATCTTTCTCATACCTTGAAGAACATAAACATTAAAAAGTGATGGAATTGTATTCAGTGTATTTTCACTTGTCCTCAGCACACTGATCTACTCATTTTGGTCTTGTTCTTAATTTAGAGCCACAGGAGATCATAATTATGCTAGAGCCCCTTTCTAGTGTTTCATCATCATTAAAGCCCATTTAAGTGGCACAGTCCAGTTCAATCTCAGCAATCTGTGAAGTTCCTAATAGGATTCGTTCATCAAGTCCCAAGACGTTCTCCCTGGACACCAGCAGCCTCTTCTGTTGGCCATCCCATCGCGGTGACCTCAGCCATCACTGCAACCCTCACCACTTCAGCTTCCACCCTCTCTGCTCTCCTCTCTTCTCAGAGCTCCGCTCTTTGCCTCCAATCCAGCAAGAACAGCGATCAATTCATTAAGAAGTCTCTGTTATTGCCAAGGCCACCCAATATTTCTTCTCTTACAGCCTCCTTGCCCTTCCATTTCATGTTCCCTTCCTTTAAAGTGGGACCATCTTGTCCAAAGTATTCCCTCTACCCCATCTCACTGTATCTTATTTACTGTTTTTTTTAAATAGCACTTGTCACCATTTGAAATTATTTCAATAATTTTATTTTGAAATATTTAGTTATTATTTACTAAATATTATTCAGTTGCTTATATATAATGTTAATTTTATTTTTATATTTATCATATTTATTATATATGTATTTATTTATTTTATTACCTTTCTACTTTGACTAGAATGTGTCTGGCATATAGGAGGTGTTGAATAAAATACTTGAATGAATGTATAAATGAATGATCAAATTGCTAGATCTCTTTGAATAGCCCAGGCTTTTATCTTTCTATCCCTTCAAGTCCATGAGGGAAGAGTTTCTAGGTACCCCTACACTTGGCTGCTTTGCCCACAAGTCAGTTCATACACTGCCCAAACCTCCCTCACTTGCCTACAAAGTGAGTCCTCAAGAACTCCAGCTAGCTCTCTGTGGTTCACGTAAATGCCAGTCCACTAAAGCCTGGTTGTAGAGTGGACTTTGCTCTTCTCTCTTAGCTGACATACAGTAGTTTTTTTGCAAGTTATTTAAGCTGTCTGAGTTCAGTTCCCCATGTAAAGCAATTATAATACTGTCACGGTCAGGTTCCTGTGTCAACTTGGCCAAGTGGTTGTACCTGTTTGTCTGGTTGGGCAAGTGCTGGCCTGCCTGTTGCAATGAGGACATTTCATAGAATTAAATCATGATCATGTTGGCTGCATCCACAGCTGATTCCATTTGTAATCAGCCAAGGGGGGTGTCTTCTGCAATTAGTGATGCTTAATCTAATCACTGGAAGCCTTTTAAGGAGGATTCAGAAGAGACAGGCTCTCTTCCTGCTTTGGCTGGCGAGCCTCTCCTGTGGAGTTCGTCCAGACCCTCCATTGGAATTGTCAGCTTCACAGCCTGCCTTGTAGATTTTGGACTCTGTGTTCCCATGGTCATGTGAGACACTTTTATAAATTTTATATTTGTGAGTGTTCCCTGTTGATTCTGTTTCTCTAGAGAATGCTAACTAATACAAAGACCTACCTCCAGAGGCTTGTTCTAAGGATTAAAGGAAGAACCTAAGGCCCATTGTAGAGCAATTTGCACAAGGTTGGATTTTGGTAAATTGGAGCTGTTACTATTATTTTTGATACCTGAAACTGAGTGAAGCCTAGAGCTAGGATTTGTGCAGACTCCAATTAGAGAGGTAAGACATATGCAGAATTGTAGAAATTGAGCAACCATTCCAGGTGGAAGGACAAAATGCTGTGCAGGTCAAAGCAGGGAGAGACACATTTACTTATTGAGTGGAGTTGTTTCTATGTGAGGGTTTGGGTTGGAAGAGGGAAAAATAAGGCAGAAGATACCTTGGTATGGTGGGTCCCTTTCAGTCTTAACTACCTTGAGCTTCTCAAAGCATCTTAATAACCAGATGCTGCTGCTTCTCTGATGTCTTCTGATCCCATTGAAGATGCAAATCATGTGAATCTGTAGGTTAGTAGTCACCTTCATTTAAAATCACACAAAATGGCCAGTGCCCTCATCTTATCTCCCTCCTTTCTATACCTCTCACCCTCACTTTTCCTGGGGTAGGGAATGTCTGGCTTATCACCCAGAAATTTTGGTGGCCTCTATGAAGCATCTCCTGGCTTCTGGGCCTTACTTTATGTCATTCTCTGATTTCCCATGATGCCAATTACATTTTCCAAGAAGACAGCAAGCTGTGGTTTTTGCTTTACTGTGACTCTGGAGCCCACTTAGGTGTAGAGCAACATCTGGAGTAGACATTGGTGGATGATTTTCTCAGAAGCTATCAGATGATGCATTGACTCCAAGGGGCCCCTTAGGACCTTCCTGTTAAAGCCACTTCCACTTTTTACCCGCTTGAAAGTGTGGCTTCACTTCCTGACTTGTTATAGAAAGAAGTGAAACAGAGACTCAAGGAAATAACCCTGTAGAGGAATTCTCCATACAAAAGTACATCAAATATAACTTCATATGATTACTCTATTGCCTGAATTAGCTGGTATACATCCTATAAAGCTTTATACCAAGCAGTGTGCAGACATGCAATTTATAGCTCATCACACTTGGTATTAGGGCTCATTTCCATGAATAGTTATTTTTGGCCTCAAAAGTATACATCTTCCTATTAATAGCATTATTTCTATGAGAAACTCAGACGTTACTCAATTTTTACTTATTATAATGTGTCAGAAATGAAATTCACTGCTGTTATAGAAGGTCTACCAGTAGGGTTACTGAATCTGTGCTGAAGAGGGGATTTGGGGCTGTGTTTTAGCTTCCTAGCTGCTAAAACAAATACCATTCAATAGGTTGGCTTACAATAGGAATTTATTGACTCATGGTTTCAGAGTCTGGAAGGCTTGCTTCCTTCTGTGGACGGTATCTTCTGCCTGGATGGAAAACTTTGGGGTTCCTTGGCTTTTCTCTCACATGGCAATGAACATGGTGGGATCTTCTCCTTTTTCCTGAGTTCTGTTGACTTCTGGCTTCTTGCCACTTCTGTGTCTTTTCTTTCCACTCGAACTTCTCTTTGTTTATGAAGGACTCGAGTAATTGAGATTAAAGCTCAACCTGATCCAGTTAGCCATTCTTAATGAAGTAACATCTTAAGGAGATCCTATTTACAAGGGGTCCACACCTACCAGAATGACCAAGACCAAGAACATGTCCAAACTGGGATACACAATTTAAAAAATATATATATATATATATTTATTGAAAAATATCTGCACACATACAGTCCAACCATATTATATGATCAATGGCTCACAATACAATCACATAGTTGTATATTCTTCACCATGGTCATTTTTAGAATATCTGTATCACCCCAGAAAAAGAAATAAAAAGAAAAATAAGAACTCATACATCCTTCAATGGTTAGCTTCTGGTGTCAACTTGGCCAAATGATTATGCCCAGTTGCCTGGTCAGGTAAGCACTGGCCTGACTATTGCTGCAAGGATATTTTGTGGCTGGTTGATAAACTGGAAGGCTGATGTATTAAATCATCACTCAATTGATTGCATCTGTGACTTGATTACCTCTGAGATCAACTAAGGTGCATCTTCCACAATACCACAATGTGGTAGCCCAATGAGCTGAAGGTTTTTAAGGAAGAAGAGAGATTCTTTCACTGCTTTGTCAGCCAGAGAGCCTCTCCTATGGAGTTCATCCATACCCTTCATCAGAGCCACCAGCTTCACAGCCTGCCCTATGGATACTGGATTCTTCCATTCCCACGGCTGCATGAGACACCTTTATAAATCTCAAATTTACAGATCTCTCCTGTTGATTCTGTTTCTCTAGAGAACCCTGACTAACACATATCCCATACCACTTACCTCTCCCTCTCATTGACCCACAGTATTTCAATCTACCCAATTTTTACCCATTATCTCCCCCATTATTCATTTATTTTTTATCCATATATATATATTTTTACTCATCTGTCCATACCCTGGATAAAAGAAGCACCAGACACAACGTTTTCATACAACCACACAGTAATATTTCTAAAAAGTGTATAGTTATAGTATGCAGTTGTCTTTGGGAATCAAGGCTATTGGAATACAGTTCAACAGTTTCAGGTACTTCCCTCTAGCCACCCCGATATACCATAAATTAAAAAGGGATATCTATATAATGTGTAAGAATAACCTCCAGAATAACCTCTCAACTCTGTTTGAAATCTCTCAGCCACTGAGACTTTATTTTGTCTCATTTCTCTCTTCCCCCTTTTGATCAAGAAGGCTTTCTTATTTTAATGATTCTGGCCAGGTTCCAGCTCAACCCAAGGAGTAAAGCTCCACGTTTCTAGGAAGATTTATACCCCTGGAGTCATGTCCCATGTAGTGAAGGAGGGCAATGAGCTCATCTGCCAAGTTGGCTTAGAGGGAGAGGCCACATCTGAGCAACAAAAGAGGCTCTCTGGGGGTGACTCTTAGGCATAATTATCGGTAGACAGCCTCGCCTTTGCAGGAATAAGTTTCATAGGGGTGAGCCCCAAGATTGAGGGCTCAGCTTATCAAATGGGTTGTCCCCACTGCTTATGAGAATATCAGGAATTACCACATGGGGGAGTTTAATATTTCCTCTTTCTCCCCAGTCTTCCAAGGGGGACTTTGCAAATACTTTTTTTATTCTCTACCCAAATCACTCAGGGATGTATTAGGGCATCACATTTATCTGTACAAACCAAGAAGATTTCATGCCCTATTCAAGTTTCCATGTAATTATGGTGTTCAAATAAACTGACCATATGTATTAGCGAGCATTCTCTAGAGAAACAGAAGCAGTAGGAAATATCTGTAGATATGAATTTAATAAAAGTGTCTCACTAACTGTGGGATGGTACAGTCCAGAATCTGTAGGGCAAGCTATGAAGCTGACAACTCTGATGAAGGGTCTAGTCAACCACAGGAGAGTCTCACTAGCCAAAGCAGGAAGAGAACCTGTCTTTTCTGAATTCTCCTTAAAATCCTTCCAGTGATTAGATTAAGCATCACTCATTGCAGAAGACACTCCCTTTGGCTGATTACAAATGCAATCAGCTATGGATGCAGCCAACATGATCATGATTTAATTCTATGAATGTCCTCATAGCAACAGACAGACCAGCACTTGCCCACCAGACAAATGGGCACCACCACCTGGCCGAGTTGCCACATAAACCTGACACCATACAAGTTAAATTAAATAATGTGCTACCCAAAATATAAATTTTGCACAAAATAAACATCTCTCCCTTTGGTCATGCACAGAGGTTGAAGTTTGAAAATATGAGCCATATCATCCTTTATTCTGTATTCTGATTTACCTTAGTCCTATCCAGATCAGCTTCATTCCTATCTCTAGATGACATCTGATCACTTTTTAAATTTTATTAATTTTTTAATTAGAGCAGTTTTAGGTTTACAGAGAAATCATGCATAGAGTTTCATATATCATGCCTTGAAACCTGATCACTTTTTCAGCTTTTTAAACAATTGCTGAATGAGGTACTGCTGACTTCCATAGCTTCAGAGCTCCAACTCTGAGTCTCAAGTGTCAAGTCAATACCTAAAATTTCAGGGAACAACCAGGTTATATACAAATAGCTAAAGTCTCTCAGAATTTGGAAATATCAGTTACAACTCCTGAATATATATGATTGCTGTAAGAGCTTACAATCTAGGACCTTTTACAGTAGGCCTCAACCTGATAACCCATGCTCTCAACTTCGATTCTCTGAGTTTGTATATGTAGTTAGTCCATATGAATGAGGCATGATAATATTTATCTTTTTCTTTTTGACCTTTTATTCAACATACTGTCCGTAAAGTCCATTTACCTAGTTGCATGCCTCACAACTTCTTTCCTTCTTGAGGTCACTCAGTAATCCATTTTATGTATACACCACAGTTTCCCCTTGCATTCCTCAGCTGTTGTACCCTTAGGCCACCTCCGTCCATTGCGAATTACATCACAAACCCTGCTGCCATAAATACCAGTGTGCAAATGTCCACTGCTGTCCCCACTCTCAGTTCATCCAGATATATACCAACAACGGGGTGGCAGGATCACGTGGCTACCCCACCATTAGCCTCCTGTGGAACCACCACACTGCCTTCCGGAGGGGCTGCACCTCTCAGCTTCTCTACCAGAAGTGAACAGGTACATCTCTTTCTCCACATTTTCTCTAGCACTTGTTTCTCTCTGTTCATTTTTCTTCTCTGTTCGTTTTTAACCAATTTTATCCCCACTTCATTCAATCCAACCTAAGTAAATAGACATGCCTTCACCACCCCCTAATTTATATGGTGACATTTCTTTACTTCTGCATAGAATCCACACCCCTCCCCCAAGCCCTCTTGCTTGTTGACATTTAGTTTTGGCATAATGCCCTTGTTACATTCAGTGGAAGCATATTACACTGTTACTGTTGACTATAGACCCTAGCTTGTATTGACCCTATTTCTATCTCCTGATAACCTATTTTCTTAACTTCAACTCTCCAAGTTCACTCATTAATATTAGTTCATATTAGTGAGGCCGTAAAGTATTTGTCCTCTTGTTTCTGGCTTCTTTCACTTTGCATAATGTCCTCAAGGTTCATCCATGTTGTTACATGTGTCATGACTTTATTCTTACAGTTGCGTAATATTCCATCGTATGTATAAACCACAGCTTGATTAGCTGCTCATCTGTTGATGGACATTTGGGCTGTTTCCATCTCTTGGCAATCATAAATAATGCTGCTATAAACATTGGTGTGCAAATGTCCGTTTGTGTCCTTACCTTCACTTCCTCTGAATATTTACCAAATAAGAGATTTCTGGCTCATATGATAATTCTATACTTAGTTTCCCGAGGAACTACCAAATTGCCTTCCAGAGCAGTTGTACCTTTTTACATTCCCACCAAGAGAGGATAAGTATGCTTCTTTCTCCACATCCTCTCCAACACTTGTCATTTTCTTTTCTTTTTTTTTTTTATAATGGCCATCATCATGGTGTGAGATGATATCTCATTGTGGTTTTGATTTTTATTTCCCTAATAGCCAATGAAGTTGAGCATCTTTTCATGTGTTTTTCAGTCATTTGTATTTCCTCTTCTAAAAAGTGTCTGTTCAAGTCTTTTGGCCATTTTTTATTGGGTTTTCTGTCTTTTTTTGTAGTTGAGTTGAAGAATCTTATTATATATTTTGAATCCTAATCCCTTATCTGATATGCAGTTTCCAAATATTGTCTCCCATTGTGTAGGCTGCCTTTTTACTTTCCTGACAAAGTTCTTTGATGCACAAAAGTGTTTACTTTTGAGGTGATCCTGTTTACCTATTTCTTTTTTCAGTGCTTGTGTTTTGGGTGTAAAGTCTAAGAAACCACCTCCTATTACAAGATTTATAATTCCCTACATTTTCTTCTAACAATTTTATGGTCTTAATTCTAATGTTTAAGTATTTGATCCATTTTGAGTTAATTTTGGTATAAGGTGTGAGATATGGATCCTCTTTCATTCTTTTGCATATGGATATCCAGTTCTCTAAATACCATTTATTGAAGAGGTGGCTCTGTCCCAAGTGGGTTGGCTTGACTGCCTTATCAAATATCAATTGTTCATAGATGAGAGGATCTATTTCTGAACACTCAATTCTATTCCATTGGTCAGTATATCTATGCCAGTACCATGCTGTTTTAATTACTGTAGCTTCATAATATGCTTTATAGTCAGGTAGTGTGAGACCTCTCACTTCATTTTTCTTTCTCAAAATATTTTTAGCTCTTCAGGGAAACCCTGCTCTTACAAATGAATTTGGTTATTTGTTTTTCTATTTCTGAAAAGTAAGTTGCTGGGATTTTAATTGGTATTGAATTGAATCTATAAATCAATTTGGGTAGAATAGACATCTTATCTGTATTTAGTCTTTCAATCCATGAACATGGTATGCCTTTCCACTTACTTAGGTCTTCCAAGATTTATTTTAGCAATTTCTTGTACATTTCTGTGTCTAGGTCTTTTGTATCCTTAGTTAAATTTATTTCTAAATATTTTATTCTTTTGGTTGCTTTGTAAATGGAATTTTTTTTCTTGATTTCCTCTTCAAATTGCTCATCACTAGTGGATAGAAACACTATGGATTTTTGGGTGTTAATCTTGTACCCTACCACTTTGCTGTGCTCATTTGTTAGCTCTATAGCTTTGCTGTAGGTTTTTTTCTGGATTTTTGACATATAGTATCATGTCATCTGTGAACAGTGAGAGTTTTACTTCTTCCTTTCCAATTTGGATGCCTTTTATTTCTTTTTCTTGTCTAATTGTTCTGGTTAGAAGTTCCAGCACAATGTTGAATAACAACGGTGACAGTGGGCATCCTTGTCTTGTTCCTGATCTTAGAGGGAAAGCTTTGAGTCTTTCCCCATTGAATATGATGCTAACTGTGGGTTTTTCATATATTCCCTTTGTCATATTGAGGAAGTTCCCTCATGCCTATACTTTGAAGTATTTTCATCAAGAAAGGATGTTGAATTTTGTCAAATGCCTTTTCTGCATCAATCAAGATGATGATGTGGTTTTTCCCCTTTGACTTGTTGATATGGTGTATTACATTAATTTTCTTGTGTTGAACCAGTCTTGCATACCTGGAGTAAATCCCACTTGGTCATAGTGTATAATTCTTTTAATGTGCTGCTGGATTTGATTTGCAAGTATTTTATTGAGATTTTTTGCATCTATATTCATTTAAAAGATTGGACTGTAATGTTCTTTTCTTGTATTATCTTTATCTGGCTTTGGTATTAGGGTGATATTGGCTTCGTAGAATGAGTTAGGTAGCTTTCTCTCTTCAATATTTTTGAAGACTTTGAGCAGGATTGGTACTAATTCTTTCTTGAATGCTTGGTAGTATTCACATGTGAAGCCTTCTGGTCCTGGACTTTTCTGTTTTGTGAACTTCTTGATGACTGATGCAATCTCTTTACTTGTGATTGGTTTGTTGAAGCAGTCTATTTTTTCTTGAGTCAATGTTGGTTGTTTCATGCCTTTCTAGGAAGTTGTCTATTTCATCTACATTTTCTAGTTTATTAGCACATAGTTGCTTACAATATCCTCTCATTGTGTTCTTTATTTCTGCAGGGTCAGTAGTATGTCTCCTCTTCCATTCCTGACTGTATTTATTTGCATCCTCTCCCTTTGTCAGCCTAGCTGAGTGTCCATCAATTTTATTGATTTTCTCAAAGAACCACTTATGGTTTTTTTTTTAAATTTTCTGTGTTGTTTTCATTTTCTAAATTTTATGTATTTCTGCTCTGCTCTTTGTAATTTCTTACCTTTGTTTGCTTTGGGGTTAGTTTGCTGTTCTTCCTGTAGTTCTTACAAGCAAACAATTAATTCCTTCATTTTTGCTCTTTCTTCTTTTTAAAATACAGACATTTAAGGCAATAAATATCCCTTTCAGCACTGCCTTTGCTGCATCTCATAAATTTCAATGTGTCCTGGTTTCACTTTCATTTGCCTTGAGATATTTACTGATTTCTCTTGTAATTTCTTCCTTGACCCACTGGTTATTTAAGAGTGTCTTGTTTAGCCTCCATATATTTGTCAATTTTCTGGCCCTCTGCCTGTTATTGATTTCCATCTTCACTCCATTAGTATCCAAGAAAGTATTTTGTCTAATTTCAATCTTTTTAAATTTATTGAAACTTTCTTTGTGACCCAGCATATGGCCTATTCTTGAGAATGAGACATGAACTCTTGAGAAAAATGTGTATCCTTCTGTTGTGGGGTGTAGTGTTCTATAAATGTCTCTTAAGTCTAGTTTACTTATTGTATTATTCAAAATCCATGTTTCCTTATTGATCCTCTGTCTAGATGTTCTATCCATTGATGAGAGTGGGGAATTGAAGTCTCCAACTATTATCGACTTCTCCCTTCAGTGATGTCAGTGTTTGCTTCATATATTTTGGAGCACTCGGGCTTGGTGAATAAATATTTATGATTGTTATGTCTTTTTATTGAATTGTTTCTTTTATTAATACATAGTGACCTTCTTTGTCTCTTTTAATTGTTTTACACTTGAAGTCTAATTTGTTGGATATTAGTATAGCTACATACCCTTTGCTCTTTTCTGGTTGTTGTTTGAATGAAATATGTTTTCCCAACCTTTCACTTTCAACCTATTTTTGTCCTCAAGTTTGAAGGGAGTCTCCTGCAAACAGCATAAAGTTGGGTCCTGTTATTAATCTGTTCTGCTACTCTATGTCTTTTGATTGGGGAGTTTAATCCAGTAAATTTAAATGTTATTACTGTAAAGGCAGTGCTTTCTTCTATCATTTTGTCTTTCGGATTTTATATATCATATGTAATTTTTTTCTCTTTTTACCTTTACTGACAGTCTTCATTTCTTCACTCTTCTCCAGACCTCTCTCTCCTGTCTTTTCCTATCTGACTGTGGTGCTCCCTTTAGTATTTCTTGTAGAGCTAGTCTCTTGGCCAAAAATTCTCTCAGTGATTGTCTGAAAATATTTTAATCTCCCCCCTCATTTTCAAAGAACAGTTTTGCTGGGTATAGAATTTTTGGTTGGCAGTTTTTCTCTTTCAGAATCTTAAATATACCACTGCCTTCTCACCTCCATGGTTTCTGATGAGAAATCCACACATAATCTTATCGAGCCTCACTTGTATATGATGGATTGCTTTTCTTTTTTCTCCTTTCAAAATTCTCTCTTTGTCTTTGACATTTGACAATCTTATTAGTATGATTCCTGGAGTATGTCTATTTGGATCTATTCTGTTTGGGGTATGCTGCACTTCTTGGATCTGTAATTACATGTCTTTCATAAGAGATGGGAAATTTTCAGTGATTATTTACTCCATTAATCTTTCTCCTCCTTCTGGGACACCTACAACCCTATAATCATGTGCTTCATGTTGTTATTCAATTCCGTTAGATCCTGCTCATATTTTTTCATTCTTTTCCCTATATTTTCTTTTGTGTGTCAGATTTCAGATGTCCAGTCTTCTAGTTCACTAAGCCTTTCTTCTACCTCTTCAAATCTATTGTTGTAGGTTTCCATTGTTTTTTCATCTCTTCGATTGCGCCTCTCATTCTCATAAGTTCTGCAATTTGTTTTTTCAAACTTTTGAGTTCTTCTTTATGTTTGTCCAGTGTCTTCTCTACATCCTCCCTCAACTCATTGATTTGATTTTTGATGAGATTTTATGTGTCTGTTCGAACATCCTGAATTAGTTGTTTCAACTCCTGTATCTCATTTGAAGTGTTGGTTTGTTCTTTTGACTGAGCCCTGTCTTTGATTTTCCTAGTATGATTCCTTAGTTGTTACTGGCATCTAGCCATTTGATATCCTTAATTAGTTTATTCTGGAAGTTGTTTTTACTCTTTTACTTAGGGTTTTCTTGCTGGATGGATTTGTTCTCTATCTATTCTTTGACATTTAGTTCAACTTATTCTAGATCTCTAGCATAGGTTCTGTTTAGCTGATAAGAATTTTTTAGTTCTTCTTTTTCTGTTTCTTGCCCTGCCTATATGGAGCCTTTTTATTTTTTGAGGTGGGTCTCCTCAGATATTGTAGACTCCAGTCATATTTTTCCAGACCAGACAGGCCCAGTTCTCATGATGAGAGAGTAGCCAGCATCAGTTTTCCCTGAGGGTGAGATCCAGCAGATTGTCAGACTTTCCTATGAAGCCTCTAGACTCTGTGCTTTTCCTACCCTGCCCAGTGTGTGGCACTTGTCTGCCCACAGCTCCCCACCAGTGTAAGGCCATGCAGTACCTTTGATTCAGCAGACCCTCCCTGCCAGGGGCATGGTGAAACAGAGGTGAGGCAGTGGGTGGGCTTCAATTTCTTCTGTTTTCCCATCCCTGGGGCCTGAGTTCCTTGAAGGACTATTCCATTTGAACTGGGCCCCACCCCCCTTTTCTTGAGGAAGATACACCCTTTAGGGAATTAACACCTTTCCCCTGACTGGGTACTTTGTCTCTCAGTCATGGTTTAGTTCCACCCTTGCCTGGGGTTGTGCTGGAACCTGAGAGTGCTTGCAGTTTTATCTAATGAGCTGTTTAAGAAGTAAAAAAAAAAAAAAAAAAAAAAAAAAAAAAAAAGCCTTCTTGCATTGGTACCTGGTTCTATGTAACTCTAGGCTCTATGTACCCTCTTTTCTTCGGGTCCAGCCATTTTCCAGTAGGTTATGCTGTCCAACTCCAAAAGTCTCTGGGTTGTTTTGTTTTGTTTTGTTTTTCCTTATCATCCCTGGCCCCTCCCTGTAAGGAACTCTGAGTTCCTTTTGTGCTTATTCCAAGCTTATCTGAGCTGGGGCCTATTTTCAGTAGTCAGAATTTGTTAATTAATTCTGCAAGTAGAGCTTGGTTGAGCTAAGCCCTTGTTGCTAGTAAAGTCTGTTTCCTTTCCTCTTGGGGAATCAGACCGCCATGGCCGTGGGGGAGGGGCACCAGTCTCGGGGCTTGGGGGACTCACAGTTCTGTGTGGAGTCTCAGCTATTCCACCTGGTCCAGACTTGTGTACACTGTGTTGTTCTGTTCCTTTCCTGGCTATTTCACAGCTATTTCCTAGCTGCACTGAACTAAATTCCACTCACTGTGCCGCCATCTTGCTCCACCTACTTGGGGTATAGAATTTAATCCACCATGGTCTACTAAGGGGCTGCAACATAAGGTCAGGTGGGAAAATGGTTGTCTGACACTTATTTGTGTGTAATTCTTCTTTATGGATGTGTTGGTCCTTGTAGGCTATGGTGTTAGAAATGGACATGCTAGCAAGACAAAGCCACTGTGTATTCGGGCAGGGGATCACCTTGGAAGGAAGACCCGTCATAAGACCAGGACTCTCACATGTGGGACCATGTTTGTAAATGACTCACCTTTTATTTGAGTTCTAATTGGGAGACATCTTTGTTTTTATTAGAGAAGTTGTAGATTTACAGAAACATCATGCAGAAAATACAGACTTCCCATGCCCTCCCTTATTATTAACACCTTGCCTTAATGTGGTACATTTATTACAGTTGGTGAAAGAATAATAGTGTCATTATAGTATTAACATAGCCCATAGCTTACATTAGGGTCCCCTGTTTGTGTTGTACGTCCTTATTTCTTTAAAAAAATGTATTCTAGTAACATCTATAACCTTAAACTTCCCCTCTTTAGCACATTCAGAGATCTAATTCAGTGGCATTCATGACATTCACCATATTGTGCCGCCATCACCACATCCACCACCAAAACTCTGTACAACTCGATCACTAACTCCCCATTTCCTACGCCCGTCCTGGCCCCCGCTCACTTATATTATACTTTTTTGACTCTATGAGTTTGCTTATTCTAATTATTTCATATCAGTGAGAGCATGCAAATTTGTCCTTTTTTGTCTAGCTTATTTCATCTAACATGACGTCTTCAAGGTTCATCCACGTTCTTGCCCATATCAGAACTTCATTTTTACAGAAACTATTTTATTGTAAAAACTTAACAAGCAAACATACAAACATTCTTGACATACAAATGTTCCACACATGGTCTATGGCTCACAATGTCATCACATAGTCATGTATTCATCACCATGATCATTTTTTTGAACATTTGCATCACTTCAGAAAAAGAAATAAATAGAAAAAAGAAAAAAAATCATACATACCATACCCTTTACTCCTCCCTCTCATTGATGAATAGTATTTCAATCTATTCAATTTATTTTAACCTTTGTCCCCCTATTATTTGTTTATTTTTATCCATATTTTTTACTTATTTGTCCATGCCATAGATAAAAGGAGCAACAGACACGAGGTTTTCACAATCACACAGTCACATTGTAAAAGCTGCATCATTATACAATCATCTTCAAGAATCAAGGCTACTGGAACACAGCCCTACAGTTTCAGGTACTTCCCCAATACACCACAAACTAAAAAGGGGATCTCTACATAATGTGTAAGAATAACCTCCAGGATAACCTCTTGACTCTGTTTGAAATCTGTCAGCCACTAACTCTTTATTTCGTCTCATTTCTCTCTTCCCCTTTTGGTTGAGAAGGTTTTTTCAGTTCCTTGATGCTGGGTCACAGCTCATCCCAGGATTTCTGTCCCACGTTGCCAGGAAGATTTACATCTCTGGCAGTCATGTCCCACATAGGGGAGGAGGGCAGTGAGTTCACTTGCCATGTCAACTTAGAAAAAGAGAGAGAGAGAGGCCACATCTGACACATCTGAGCAACAAAAGAGTTTCTCTGGGGGTGACTCTTAGGCCTAATTTTAAGTAGGCTTAGCCTATCCTTTGCAGGAATAAGTTTCACAGGGTCAAACCCCAAGATTGAGGGCTTGAACTATTGATTTGGTTGTTCCCACTGCTTGCGAGAATATCAGAAATTCTCCAAATAGGGAAGTTGAATATTTCGCTCTTTCTCCCCATTCCTCCAAGGGGACTTTGAAAATACTTCTTTATTCACTATCCAAATCACTCTGGGATTTATTGGGGCACCACACTAACCTGGACAAACCAACAAAATTTCATGCTGTGCTAGTTCGAAAGGATTTATGTACCCTAGAAAAGCCATCTTGTGGGAGCAATGGTTTCTTCTAATCCTTATTCAGTGCTATAGGTTGGAAACTTGATTAGGTTATCTCCATGGAGATGCAGCTCAATCAATTGTGGGTATTAAGATTGATTAGATGGAGATGTTCCTCCACCCATTCTATGTGGGTCTTGATTAGTTTACTGGAATCCTATAAAAGAGGAGACATTTCAGAGAGAGTTTCTTTTTGAGAATGACAAAAGAGAAAGCCATGAGATTCTGAGAGAGACAGAGTCCACCAGCCAGCGACCTTTGGAGATGAAGGAGAATGCCCCTGAGGGAGCTTCATGATGCAAGAGGCCTGGAGGGGAAGTTAGCAGATGCCGTGTTCACCATGTGCCCTTCCACTTGAGAGAGAAATCCTAAACTTCATTGGCCTTCTTGAATCAAGGTATCTTTTCCTTGATGTCTTAGATTAGACATTTCTATAGACTTGCTTTAATTGGGACATTTTCATGGCCTTAGAACTGTAAATTTGTAACTTATTAAGCTTTTCTTTTTAAAATAGCCATTCCATTTCTGGTATATTGCTAGCAAACTAGAGCACATGCCGTATTTAATATTCCATGTACTTATGGTGTTCAACGAAACTGACCATACAAGTTAAGTTAGGAAATGCACTAGTCAAAATATAAATTTGGCACCAAATAAATGTTTCTCCCTTTAGTATCACACAGAAGTAGAAGTTTTAAAATATGGGTATCATCCTTTACCCAGTCTTCTGATATACATTAGTCCTATCCAGATCAGCTTCATTCATATCTCTACTCACTGTCTGATCACCTTTTCAACTTTTAAAACAGTTACTGTATGAAATGCTGCTGACTTTCATAGCTTCAGAGCTCTAAATCTTAGTTTCAGGTGTCATGTAAATACTCAAAGTTTCTGGAAAAGACCATTTCATATACAAATTTCTCAGTATCTGAAAATTTAGAATTAACAGTTACATCTCTTTAATATATATGACTGCTGTTAGAGCTTACAATTTAGGACCCTTTACAATATGCCCCAACCTGATATCTCATGCTCTCAACTCTAGTTCACTGAATTTTTATATTATAGTTAGTCCACATGATTAAGGCTTGACAATATTTGTCTTTTTGTTCCTGACATTTCATTCAACATACAGCTCTTAAGGTTCATTCATCTAGTTGCATGCCTCACAACTTCATTTCTTCCTGCAGCAACTCAGTAGTCCATTGTATGTTCCCCCTTCCATCCCTCAGCCTTGTACCCTTAGGCCACCTCCATTCATTGTGGATCATGAACACTGCTGCCAGAGACACCAGTGTGCAAATGTCCATTTGTGGCCCTACACTTAACTCCTCCAGGTCTACACTGAGCAACAGAGTTTCAGGTTCATATGGCAACCCCACCCCCAGCCTCCTGTGGAACCACCACACTGCCCTCCAAGGGGCTGCACCTCTCATTTTCCTACTGACAGTGAATAGGTACATCTCTTTCTCCACACTTTCTCTAGCATTTGTTTCTCTCTGTTCATTTTCTTTTTTCTTTCTTTTTTTTTTTGCATGGGCAGGCACTGGGAATTGAACCCAGGTCTCCGGCATGGCAGGTGAGAACTCTGCCACTGTGCCCTCATCTCCTGCCTTCTCTGTTCACTTTTGAATAGTTTCATTCACACATCATACAATCCAGCCTAAGTGTATAGACAAGCCTTTGCCACCATTAATCTATCTGAAGACATTTCCTTTTCTTTCACAAAGAATTCATATCCCTTCCCCATGTCCTCTGCCTATGGGCATTTAGTTTTGGCATAATGGCTTTGTTACATTCATTTGAATCATATTACAATGTTACCATTGACTATAGACCCTAGCTTGCATTGATTGTACTTTCCCCCATATACCATCTATTTCAACACCCTGCAATTCTGTTGTTCTTTTGTTCTTCCTCATGCAAAAGCATCATTGTACTTCATTTGTTTTTAAAACGGAATAATATTCCATTGTGTATATACCACATTTAGTTTTCCAGTCATCTGTTGATGGACACTTGGTTGCTTCCATCTTTTGGCAATTGTGAGTAATGCCTTTATGAACATCAGTGTACAAATTATCTGTTAGCATCCCTGCTTTCACTTCTGTTGGGTGAAAGAAGTGGGATTTCTGGGTCATATGGTAATTCTATACTTAGCTTTGTGAAGAACTGTGGAAGGCAGTGTTTTTCAACTGTATTGCCAGAATGCTAATTGGCAAAGGGGAATGTTCTTAGTGTCATGTGCATGTAAAAAGGGTATGGCACAGGGAGCAGTTGCTCAGCCAAGTGCTCATCTTTGGAGGGAGATGTGGATCTTTGTTCAACAAGTGGTATGTTCATTCAATAGCTCTTCTGTGCCAGGTGCCATGCTGGAGGGCCCACCTATGATATCTCCAATGAGAAACACAGCCCTACAGGATGGAATGTCTAACTCTGCTACATCAGTGGTTCTTAACCTCTAGAGCTAGGGAATAGCAGAGTGGAAACTAGAAACCAGGTGTTCAGCTGCCTTGCCCTGTGTGCCAGTTTGAAAGTATTATGTACCCCAGAAAAGCCATGCTTCAACCTTGATCCAATCTTGTGGGAGCAGCTGTTTCTTTTCATCCTAATTCAATATTGTAGGTTGGAAGCTTTTGATTAGATTATTGACCTTCTTTGAGTTATGATATCTTTTCCTTGATGTCTTAGTTTAGACATTTTATAGGATTAGATCTGTAAACTTGTAACTTATTAAATTCCTCCTTTAAAAAACAGTTCTAGTTCTATCACAATCCAGCAGCTTCCAAACTAAGATACCCTGTTTACTTTTATTTAATTAATTCTTTTGAATTTTTAATTGTGAAGACTTTAAGCATGCAGAAAGCACCGAGTGCAATAGACCCTGTGTACCTACTGCCCAGATTTAACAGATCCTAATATGTTGCTATATTGCTTCAGAATTCTCTTTCTTTTAAAGAAATAAAATGCGATAGGTACAGTTAGATCCCTCCTTTTACACCTACTGAGCCCAGATATAATGTCATTAGTTCCTGTGCATATTTATGTGCTTTTACTTCATACAGATGCATCCATTCAGAATATCTAAGAATTATGAGTTTTAAAATTTTACACATTTTATACATAAATTTTTGTAGCTTGCTTTTTTTTTCTTGAACCTTATGCTTGTGAGATTCATTCCTGGTGAAAGACGCTTTTCATTTTTAACCTGCTGCATTTTCACAAATTACCCAAACTGAGGCTACAGTTTGGTGGCTGCTTCAAGTTTGCAAACAGTGTGGAGATGAGTGTCTTTGAACATGTCTCTTCACACAAATGGGAGGTATTTCTCCAGGATAAAAACTCAGAGGTATAATTATTGGGCTGTAAGGTGCTTGATTAGGTAGTGCTACCAATAAATGCGTTCACTACATTTAGAAATCCCATTTCTTGCCAACAGTTAGTGTCACCAGATTTGTAACATTTGCCAATCTGATGGGTGTGAAATGCACCTCATTTCAATTTGCAGTATGCTGATTCCTTGAAAACCTTAGCCCCTCTTTATGTGTTTGTGAGTCATGCCAGTTTTCTCCTGTGGGATTATCTGTTCATATCAATTGCCCATTTTTTCTTTGATATTTATCATTTCCTTGTTGATTGGTAGATATTCCTCATGTTTTCTGTTTACTAACCATTTCATTTACATACATTATAACTACCCCTTCTGAGCCTATGGCTTGTCTTTTCATTTTATGGTGACTTTTCTTGAATGGAAAATGCCAATTGTGGTAGTTAGATACAGTTGTCAACTTGGCCAGGTGAGCGTACCTAGTTTTGTTGCTACGGACATGAGCCAATGGTACGTGAACCTCATCTGTTGCTGATTTACATCTGCAGTCGGCTAGGAGGCGTGCCTGCTGCAATGAAGGATGTTTGACTTAATTGGTTGATGCTTAAATGAGAGACGGCAACATAGCACAGCCCAAGCAGCTCAGCACACCTCATCTCAGCACTCGCAGCTCAGCCCAGGCCTTTGGAGATGCAGAAAGGAATCACCCCGGGGAAAGTTGTTGTGCTGGTTTGAAAGGAAGTATGCCCCCTAGAAAAGCCATGTTTTAATCAAAATATTTCATAAAGGTAGAATAATCTCTATTCAATACTGTATGTTTGAAAGTGTAATCAGATCATCTCCCTGGATGATGTGATTTAGTCAAGAATGGTTGTTAAATTGGATTAAGGGACATGTCTCTACCCATTTGGATGGGTCTTGATTAGTTTATTGGAGTCCTATAAAAGAGGAAATATTTTGGAGAATGAGAGACTCAGAGAGAGCAGAGAATGCTGCAGCACCACAAAGCAGAGAGTCCACAGCCAGTGACCTTTGGAGATGGAGAAGGAAAATGCCTCCTGGGGAGCTTCATGAAACAGGAAGGCAGGAGAGAAAGCTAGAAGATGACGCTGTGTTCGCCATGTGCTCTTCCAGCCGAGAGAGAAGCCCTGACTGTGTTCGCCATGTGCCTTCTCACTTGAGAAAGAAACCCTGAACTTCATCGGCCTTCTTGAACCAAGGTATCTTTCCCTGGATGCCTTTGATTGGACATTTCTATAGACTTGTTTTAACTGGGACATTTTCTCAGCCTTAGAACTGTAAACTGGCAACTCATTAAATTCCCCTTTTTAAAAGCCGTTCCATTTCTGGTATATTGCATTCCAGCAGCTAGCAAACTAGAACAGTATTTGAAGCTCAGGGGCCTGGAGAGAAGGCTGACAGAGACCATCCTGTGCCTTCCCATGTAAGAAAGAACCTCAGTGGAAAGTTAGCTGCCTTTCCTCTGAAGAACTAACAAAGTAAATCCCCTTTTATTAAAAGCCAATCCATTTCTGGTGTGTTGCATTCCAGCAGCTAGCAAACTAGAACACCAATTTTGATATAACTGAATTTCTTAATTTTTTCCTTTATGATTTGCATTTTATATCTCTCATTTAGGAAGTCCTTCCCCTCCGTGTAATTACTCTCTGCCCTGAGCTCCCTATTCTTCTTTACCCTTCTCTGCTCTGCTCCAGGACCCAAGAGGCTCAGTTCTACAGTCACCATCATCTGTCCTCCTTGCCAGCTTGCTGCCCGTGAACTTGGGCATGTAGGAGGCAAAAGCTGGTAATCAATCAGAGCAGGAGAGAGGTCTGGATATTTCTTTGATGCTGCTTCCCTGCATTTTTCTCATGGTGGCCACGTCCATGCACACCAACAGCTCCTTTGGGGCAGCCCCTTGTCCTGGCTGCCACCCTGGGTAGGCTCTCATTGGCTCATTCCCACACCTATGCTCTTTCCTCTCCTGCCCCTCCAGACCCAGGTGTGGGGAGGCTTCCCACAGCTGCCACGCTGTGTGTGCTGTAGCTTCCTTTGTTGTGTCTGCTTACCTGCCCTCAGCTCTGCAAAAAGACACTTCATTAATTGCTTTGAACCATCTGAATTGGATTCTGTGTCCTGTTGGGATTCTGACTGATGCAGCCACCATAGTTTATTTAACTGGGAGGCGTGGTAAATCATTTCATACACATACTGCCCCCCCATCTCAGTCCTGCGTCTCTGCTGCACTTGGCTCATGTGGCCCGCCGCCGGCAAGGTGACCTCTCCATACGCTATAGTAACATCGTGGTATATATCAGCCAAGAGGCCTTGACCTAGGTTTCTATGTGTGAAGTCTAAAGAGATGGAGGTGATGGCAAAAATGATCAGACTTTTGGGAGTTGGCAGCTTGATGCTGAGCTAGGGATGCCTTTACTTGTTTGGTTTTTAAAGTGTGATTATGGATATATACATATATATATACATGTATACATATACATACAAATATATATACACACACACATATGTGTATGTATTATTTTTCTATTTTAACCATTTTTGAGTTTACAATTCAGTGACATTAATTGCATTTACAGTGTTTATCATCACCGCCATTCATTACCAAACTTTTTCAGTATCCCAGATTCTGTACTCATTAAGCAATAACTCCTCCTCCCCTCAGTCCCTGGAACTTCTGATCTACTTTCTGTCTCTATGAACTTGTGTATACTAGATATTTTATATAAATGAGATCATACAATATTTGTCCTTCTGTGTCTGTTTTATTTCACTTAGCATGTTTTCTAGGTTCATTCATGCCATAGCATGCAATGGAACATGATTCCTTTCAATGGATGAATAATATTCCATTTGCTTTATCATTTATCTGCCAATGGATGCTTTTGGCTGTTGTGATTAATACTGCTATGAATATTAGCATGTGAGTATCTGTTTGAGACCCCATTTTCCATTCTCTGAGGCTGCTCTTAGGGGTTTCATGGCTGGGTTTTATGGTAATCCTCTGTTTAACTTTTTGAGGAGGCACCAAGGTGCATTAGTGTGAATTCTAATTATATGGTTTTTAAAAGTCATGTCTCCACCCCTTGCTGTTGGCATTTTCCATGTCTTCAGTCTCCTCATTCCTCTCCTGTTCCTCTCCTTGGTGATTGGACCCATTCTAGATCTTGGGTTCACATGTCTCCCATCTATGAGGATGACTGAGCCTTCCAACCCCTAAAGGTCAGAGACTGTCTGGACATCTACTGGAAGTCAATGGCCTGCTAGGAGAAGAGCAGCCTTTTATTCTGGCCCTGCCTTGGTGGATTGTTTTGTATTTCTTTGACTCAGGGTTTGGTGTGAGCTAAGGATCGTGACTTTGAGCAACAGAGGAACTTGAGACACACAAAGCTGGATGATTCCTTCCCGCTGCACGATCTGTGCTGAATTTTAATTAAGCCTGGGCAGGAAGCCCAGCGAGTTGCAGAAGCGTAGCCCCTTCTGGGTGTGACCCTGGAGACCAGGCAGCATCGCTCTTCCTCGCACTCTGGGTAAGCTCTGTGCCGGGCATGAGATTGGAAAGAGGGACCAGAGCTCAGGAGCAGCGAGGGGAGGGACCCATGACAGGCCCCGCTGATGGCAGGAGGGTGACGAGCAAGCTGTAACGTCAGCGATGCTTTGGATTCGGGCCTCCGTGCGGGCCAGAATGAGCATGCAGGCTGGCTTTCACGGGGCACTTGTGAGTTTTAGCTCCCCCTGTAGCAACTGCTCTGGTGGCCATGAGCTGAGTGCTTGTGAACTTGCAATGTCTTCTCTTGCACAGGGAAACTGAGGGAGTTCTCCTCACTGGGGGGTTTCTGGGTGGTAGTAGCCTCTGGGTCTCATTCTCTCCTACAATCAGTGGAAGACACCATCCAGGTCTCCCTGGGTCAGAATTAAGCTGAGGTCAATAACTGGAATTGTGTGTCCAGCGGAAGCCCAAATCCTACAGGAGAATTTTGATGCCAGGGCAGGCAGACTGCAGGAAAGACTCCACAGAGATGGAATCTGGGTGAAGGCGGTGACACAAAGACGGCGGGTTCCCAGGGTTGCAAATCTCTCTGGCCACGTGAGACAGGACTCCCGGGATGAGTGGACCCGGCATTAAGGGATTGAGAAAAACTTCCTGATCAAAAGGGGGAAGAGAGAAATGAGACAAAATAAAGTCTCTGTGGCTGAGAGATTTCAAACAGAATCAAAAGGTTATCCTGGAGGTTATTCTTATGCATTATATAGATATCCCTTTTTAGTTTAAAGTGTATTGGAGTGACTGGAGGGAAGGGCCTGAAACTGTTGAGCTGTTTGCAGTAGCCTTGATTCTTGAAGATGATCGTATAACTATATGGATTTTACGGTGTGACTATGTGATTGTGAAAACTTTGTGTCTGATACACCTTTTATCCAGGGTATGGGCAGATGAGTTTAAAAAAATATGGAAAATAAATAAATAATAGGGGGAGATAAAAGATAAAATTGGGTAGATTGAAATACTATTGGCCAATGAGAGGGAGGGGTAAGGGACATGGGATGCATGAGTTCTTTCTTTTTCTTTTGATTTCTTTTTCTGAAGTGATGCAAATGTTCTAAAAATGATCATATTAAAGAATACACAGCTATGTGATGATATTGTGAGCCATTGATTGTATAATATGGTTGGATAATATGTATGTGAAGATTTCTCAATAAAACTATTTTTTAAAAAGATGGCAGGACCTGGGGTCCTTCCCTGGGCTGGGGGAGCCACCCCTCCAAGTGGGGCACAGGTGCTGACTCCCCACCTCAGTGAGGAACCATATGTCTCCTCTGGAGAATGCAGATTTCTCTGGACTGTGGGTAAAGGCGGGTGAGGACCTGGTCAGCTCCAAGATGGCCTAAGACAAAAGCTGAGCTTCAGAAGACACAGGGGGCTCATGAAGCCACCTGCTAGCCTGGACAGAATTCTGCACAACCAGGGAGCAGCCATGCAGAAGGGAAAGGGACAAGGACTTGAGACACGGAGCCCTTGGGCTCTTCCTTGTGCTGGTCCTTGATGCCTGAGGCTCGAGGACCCTGCCTGCAGCTCCTTCTGCCTCTGACTCTCATCTGCTTCCCTTTCCTTCTTGGGCTCTTAGGTTTCAATGACCCTTATCTTGAATTCCCTCCAGGGTGTTTTGTACTGGTTTGAGGATATTTAATGATTTTGATTATATGAGGCTGCTTATTTCACCTAACTTCTAATAATTTTTGGATTTAGAAGTATAGAAATTCTGTTCTGGTTCTACTTTTACTTTCAAGAATTTCTTTTTTATTTTCTGTTTCATGTTCATTTATCACAGATTATTATTTTTATATTGGCTGGTAAAATATTTAAATTTCTCTTCATTATCTTGCCCTTTACCACTTAATTATAAAACTTCTTATATATTTTTAATACTTTTGTCCTTTTGTCAATTCTATTTATTTCTGTTTAGTGTCCTTTTATGTGTCTTCAGAGCATTAGGTATTGTAGATAATTCTTTGTAGTCACATTTTCTGAGCTAATTAGTTTCATCTTCGTAAAAACTCTCTTGTTTAAAACTTTGCAGAGAGCAGGTGCATAAGGTTGACAAATGAGTGGAAACAGGTTTGTCTTCGCTTTCTACTGCTGCATAACAAATCCCCACAAACTTCGCAGCCCCAAATAATTACTAATTTATTAGTTCACAGTTGTGTAGGTGAGAAGCCTGGGGGTGGTAAGGCTGGGTCCTTTGCTCACGGATGAAATTAGGACGTCATGTGGCCTGTGCTTCTTTCTGGAGGCTCTGGGGAAGAATCACTTCCAAGCTCCTTCGGGCTGTTGGCCAAGTTCAGTTCCTTGTGGCTATAGAATTGAGTTTCCCATTTCCTTGCCATCCACATGCTGCTCCTAGAAGCTGCTTGCTTTCCTTCTCCCGTGGTCCCCTCCACCATCAGAGCTAGCAAGGAATCCCTCTCACTGTGAATCTCTCTTGCCAGAAGAGCCATTCTCTTTCCTTTTTTTTTTTTTTTTTTTAACTTTTTTATTGTTATAATATAACATATATGCAAAGCTAAGAAAGAAAAAAGCAATAGTTTTCAAAGCACTCTTCAATAGTTACAGGACAGATCCCAGAGTTTGTCATGGGCCACCATACCATCCTCTCAGGTTTTTCCTTCTAGCTGCTCCACAATATAGGTTTCTCTCGTTTTTGAAAACAGCTTTATTGAGATAATTCACATACATACAAATCATCTATTTAAAGTGTACAATTTAATGGCTTGTTTTATTTTCACAAATCAACACAACCCAATTTCAGAACAGTTCCACCACCTCAGAAGGAAAGCCCACACCCGTTAGCAGGCATTCCGCATTTGTCCCAGTGTCCAGCCTCCGGCAACCACTACTCTACCTTCTATCCATTTGGATTTGCCTGGTCTGGATGTTTCATGTAAATGAATTCATAGAAGCTGGGGTCTTTTGTGATTCACTTCTTTCACTTAGTATGATGGTTTCAAGGTTCACTCATGCTGTCGGCTGTCTATATCAGCACTTCATTCTCTTTAAGGCTGAATAACATTCCAGCATGTGGACAGACCACATTGCGTTTATCCACATATCAGTTGATGAGTATTTGCCAAGGCAAAAATGCAAAAATCCACAGCCACATGGCCACCCCCTTGCCAGGCTAAAAGGCAAGTTTATCATGCACATTGGTCAGCTTTTACTCTTGGGGTTATTTTCTGAGGTCTTTAACTGCACCTGAGTTTGGTAATCATACATTCACTCCTCCTGAATCACTTTTCATTGTCTTCACTAGAAGCTGAGTTCATTGTTGAGTATCAGACACAGCCCGGGGTCCAGGGATAGTCCATGGAAATAAAGAGAAGCGCCCATTTGCAAGTGAGAGAGAGAACCTCTGTGCCCAAGAAGACAGTAATTCAATCATTAAAAACCTCACGTTCAAGTGAATTTAGCTATGGAATCATAGTTAAATTAGTTCACTAATTACATATAAATTAGTTGATGAATTTTCTAAATTAGTGTTTCGCTACAGCTCTAGGAAAATGTAGATCAAGGCAGGGAAACTGGGTTAGGAGATACAAAAAAAAATGATGCCTAATTTGGGAGTAATTTGAGAAATTAATTTTGGAGAGTCCTTAGAAAAGTTTTGTAAGAAATGAGCAGGGCATTGGATTGAGGCTAAATTTTTGATATGACCAACATGTTTGCACTATGAGATAGTATTTATTTATCATGTTATGTTGCCAGAACAGCATATTAGATGTGTTTTAGAATGCTAAAAGAGCTTGATATCAGATGTAAAATCTTTTTGAAATTTTTAGTTCCTGGGTGAGAAGAAGGCTTTGGCTACCAACGCCAGCTGCTTCTCTTGTTTTCTACCTCAGAGCTGGGAGATTGCAATTTTATTAGCAGGTTTCCTCATAAGGAAAGAACAAGTAGCATTGTTCGTTTTTTTTTTTGTCTCTGATATAATATCTCAGTGCTTACAGACTGGAACAAAACAATAGGCAATAAAAGAGAAGGAAGGAAATTCTCTTCACTTATCCTATAAAATTCCTGGAGATGATAGACTGTTGATATAAAATGACAAATAGATAAAGCATATGATACATCCATGTAGTCTGGGGATCTGACATAAATTATCTATTTTTAAATTGATTCTGAATGCATAAAACATCTTTCAAAAATCCTGTCCCTCTTGCATATGCATTCTGCCTTTTTAGTTCTTGTGTTATTGCTAACAAATGAAACCTGCCATACATGATTTAAAATGATAAAATCTCCTCTTAACTCTTATATTTGCCCTCCAGTGTATGTATATTAGTTCCACCAGGTAGGAGAGAGAGAGAGAGAGAGAGAGAGAGAGAGAGAGAGAGAGAGAGAGAG
>PVIY010006881.1:0-84977 GCA_004026745.1 Myrmecophaga tridactyla
TTTTTTTTTTTTTTTTTTACTACTGTCATATATAACTTGTCATTTATTAGGAATAGAAATATTTTAGGGGAGTTCAAAGGAAGACAATTCACACATGCACATACACACACCCTAATGTTCTCAAAACATTTCTGTATAGCAGCTTTATTGAGCTATAACACACGTACCATAAAATTTAGCCATTTTTAAGTATGCAATTCATACAATTTTTAGTAAATATTATGGAATCATCTCCACAATCCAATTTTAGAATGTTTCCAGCACCCCAAAAGTTCTCTCATGCCAGTTTGCAAGCCTCCCCCCCTAGGCCAAGGCAATCTCTGATCTGCTGCGTTTATAGATTTGCCTGTTTGGGAAATTTACTATAAATACAAACATATAAATGGAAGCATCTGTCTTTTGGTATGTGGCATAATACTCTTGAAGTTTATGTTTTGGTATGTATCAGTAGTCCACCCTTTTCATTGCTGAATGGTATTCCCCTGTACAGATAGTCCATAGTTGATGGACATTTGGGTTGTTTCCACGTTTGTGCTATTATGGATGCTGCTGCTATAAACACTTGCGTACTGTCTTTTGTGGTGTCTCTTGTCATTTATCTTTGGTAGATACCTAGGAGGTAAATCTAAGTTTTGCTTTATAAGAAAGTGATGAATTCTTTTTCAAGGTGGCTATGTACAACGAATATAGCACCATTTTACAGAATAAGGTTAAGTGCCTTGTCCAAGATGATACAACTAATAACTGCACAGCAGAGATTAGAAGCTGAGATTCCTGACTCCATATTCAAGCTGCTGAACTTCTCAAAGTTAAATGAGTTATTCAAGGTGACTCCCAATGGCAGAGGGTGATGCTCTGGAGAATGTGGCTGCTGTGAGCCATTAGTATCAATATTCATTGAAAGAAGTGTTCAGGAAATGGGACCTGAGAGGGACACGGCACTGCCTATTACTACCCTCTCATGGAGGTTAACATATCAAGCTGTTTCTCATCTCTGAGCCTTGGCACTCTCTGATCTAACTTTGAAAACCCCATCCCACCCCTAATCCAAAATATTCTGGCTTCTTTTCACCCTTCAGGTCTTAGTTCAAATTTGAGAAAAACTAAAGGAGAAAAAGGGACTGTGTGGGTAAGTGGTAAGGGCTGGTCATCAAGAGTGACTATAAATTTTCTGCATGATTTAAGGCCTTACACACCAATTATCAGATAACTAGGAAAACAACAAAATCCAGCCAGTAGAAGGTACTTCCTTCCACTTTAAGTTACTTCCCTCAAAATCATAGGACTGCTTAGCATATGTATTACTCAGGACAGGATAGGTTATGCTGCAGTAACAGATAGCTGAAACCTTAGTTGCTCCAAACAAAAAAAAAAACCTTTTTTTCTTGCTCACACTAAACATCTGTTGTGGGTCAACAGGGGAGGTAGCTGGGGTGTGGGGTGGGGTACTGCTGTCAAAATCATTCACTCAGGGTCCCAGCAGATGGATCAGCTACCAATCTAAATGTCGCCAGTCAGTAACTGGCAATCCAGAGGGAAAAAGAGCATTTTGGAGACTCTAGCTTTAGCAGTTAAGTGCCGCTACTCAGAAGTAACACATGCCACTTTACAATTCACTGGTTAGAACTGCTCCTACCTCATCTTGCCACAAGGGGACCAAGACATATAATCCTACCAAGTGCCCAGAAGAGGGGAGAGCCAGGGGGGGCAACTCAGAGCCCTTCTTCAAGGCCTGTCTTCATCTGACCTATTGAATGGTATGGCTCTGGCCACTCCTTACGGTCAATAAAATAGCTTCTTTCCTGATGGCCCACTGAGGTCAACTGGTTTTGGAGAGAACAGTATTTCTCACTGCAAATGATAAAAGATAATGGTGCAAAGACAAAGAACAACTAAAGAGGATGTGAGCAATGGTTAATGAGCTAGCAAATATTTCCAACACATCACTATAGAACAGTTAAAACTCAAGTCAGCAACCAAGTCAGTCTGCAGTATTTCAAAACGTACAGAACTTTTCTAACTTCATTTTGAGGAGGAGAAAGTTAGCTTGTATCCATTCTAAGGTAAATGAAGGTCGAGAAGGGCATAAAGATTATTTTAAGACCAGAACAGAGCAATGACCTGACAAGGTTAAAGAATACAAAAACTTAATTGAAGTTTCCAGGTGAAAAGGAAGAATTTAGCTACTTAGTGATATTATTCTCTGTGTAAAGGAAGTCTTCCAAAATTCTCTGTAAGAAAAAAAAAAGGTCTATGCAATTAATTTAAAATAAGTCATGTTTTTCAAGGCAGTTAGATTTATGATGCAAAGGTTGCTTTTACCTTAATTGTTGGTACTCCTTCCACCCAGGACCTTCCACGCATACAAGACCCATTTAGAAGAGCTTTCTCTAGCTGTTCAGCATATATGCAGCTGCTAAAATGTACTCTAGATCCTTTCTTATGAAATTAGCTATATTTAGGATCCTTCCCCATTTGCCTGGGAGTTGCCCATAATGACAAGAAGTTCTGTATAATAGTTTTTAAAATGGTATATAAGAGACCATAGCCTAGTGAGGTAATGCAAGCCACCTATGTCAGCCCTGCAAAACTGTCTCCCAAAGTTTAAATTAAGGGGCATCATGGAGACTAACTATTTTTTTTCCAAACATGGATGTAGGAGGATCTCAAGGATTATGACAACACACCCAAGAATCAAATCTCATAGTGTCTAATTTTATATTTATATTTGCTCCCCAATTTTCAGTGAAAGTAACTGAGTATTTAAAGTAGGAATTATACCTCTCAGTTTCTTGGTAGGCCCTAATCCCTTCTCTTCAGTTCTTTAGTTACACATACGTAACTCCACAAATAACTTGAAAGAGATGGTACATGTTTAGGGTAAAGAAGAATGCTATGGTGTCTTTTTTTTGTGTGTGTGAAATGCCATTTGTACAATTCTCTTTAGAGCAACAGACAGATCAGATAAGGGCTTCAAGAATATACTGTTTAACTTCAGTATCTGTCCACTCTGTCACTCTACTCTGTCCTCCTTATTTTTCCTCAAATATGCCATAAACCAACCTAGGTCTGCACTATACCAAGTATAAAAGGAAACTTTTGAAAAGTTAAAACATCTGGAAATGATGGGGCCACAGTCCCACCAGGCAACAGAAGTTGAAATTGAGTAGCAGCTCCCACTTTATCCTGGGCATGTATGTTCTTATTTGCCACAGTGCCAGTGGTGTGCTGGTCATGTTTAACAACGTGATAGCAATTGGGAGAAGGAACCCTGAATTGCAGTGTCTGCCGATTTCAGTAGTGTAAATACTCCTGTCAATGGCTGATTTCAAGCTACCACTGTGGCATCCACTAACTTAGAAATTTCTTGAAAGTTTAACATTGTCTTTCATGAGCTGATAGAAGGTGGTTTGAGCATACCACTGCACAAACCAAGTTCTATAAGAACAGCGTCCACCACTCTACACCCACACACTTGTATGTGCATATGTACAGACCTGCTTCACACACTTACTTTACCTAATGTTGGGGATTGAGTCATGTCCAAGACCTAAACTCTGGTCCTGTAGGCATGAACTCAACTGTAAATAGGACCTTTGAAGTTGGTATTAGTTAAGGTGTGCCCAACTCGAATGAAGGTAGAACTAAATTCAATACAGCTAAAGTCCTTATAAGCAAAGGATATTTGACATGGAAGCAGGAACCAGAAAAGAAGCCAGAGGAGGAGTGAGAGATCACATGTGGCAGAGGCAGAGAAATGCAATTACAAGCCTAGGAGCCAAAAGGATTGTGACAAGCTAGCACCAGAATGCTACAGACTCTGGAATGCTATAGGCTCTGGGAAATCTCATGGAATGCTCATACCTTGATTTTAGATTTCTAGCCTCCAAAACCATGAGACAGTAAATTCTGCTATTAAACCAATGAGCCTCTGCTATTTGTCATAGCAGCTCTGACAAACTAAGACAATCTACCTGGCCTCTGTAGGCATCCAAATTAGCTATCATCTGAGTAGATGACCCTAGATCCCCCTAGCTACATTAGATGAGCCCTTAACTTATCAGGAGACTTCTCAGAAAATATTTTCTCATTAATATCAGGTCTGGTACTGCTGCATTATTTTTCGGTCTAGAAAGGGCTGCCAGAAGATTGGAATCCTTATGTGAATTCAGATTTGATTCTACCATCTACACCACCTTTCCCTGTATTATGATAACAGCTTCTTGGCTGACCTCTCCAACTTCAGTTTCTCCTTATTCCAACCCTTGCTGTAACTAGGCAGTTACTAGAATAATTGTTATCCAACAGCTGTGAGAATGAAGCTCTCCATCATCATTTTCATCATGTCATTTCCTCACTAGGCAAGCCTCGGAAGCTTTCTGTGGCTTGTCATATCAAATCCAAACCCCTCAGCTTGGCATTCAAACCTGTCCGCCCATAAGCAAGAGCAATAATCCTAGGCTATTGTTGTTTCTCATAACATGAGCTAAGGTCCTTGAAATCCCCATAGACCCTCCACATTGCATTTCAATTCCCTGATTCACAGAAGACAACAATAACTCTAATTCCCATCTTTCATCAGACTTACTAGAATACACAGTACCTAGTAAGCATGCTGTCTGCATACTAAGTCCCAGCAAAGTTCCACATGCTCTTTTCATATGTGCATGTCCCTGCAAACCACAAACCCCTTGTAAAGGCAGACACCATGGAAAGGGACAAATATTTCAACACTTCCTGGGCAACCTGCAAAATAAACCTTCAGATACTCTGGCATTTTCACAAAGCACTGAGTTTCTTTCTGCCCTACTGCTATCTGTAGTTTTTGTTAGCATTAAGCAGAGTCTATTCAGAAGCCTATCTCCTTAACCACAGAGTGGCAGCCAGAGAGTGTCCACAAGATGAATGTCTTGTGAGTCCTACTTGCCATGCACCAGAGTTTGGGAGAAGTCCCTCAATATCACAGGCTGTGCATTGAAAAATAGGCTATTTTGAGGATATAGGAAACCCACAAAGACAGGATAAAGGAGAAACTATTGATGCCCACAACCTATTGAACCTCTCAACTCACCTATAGCTATGGTAGGCAATATCCAGCATGCTGACAGCTTTGCACCTTAAGCATATGTTATCTCCCTTTGCCTCTGCTTGAGGGTTTTCTCCCAGCACCATCTGAGCTTGCAGGGTAACAAGCAGGTATAACAAGGAAGTGCAGGGGAATTTACATCCTCAGGGGCATCCCCTGCCAATAGGGGATGGGAGTCAGCACACAAATGCCCAACTATGCATTCTTTGGAGGCATAGATTCTCCCCTGATCCTCAGAAGATCCCCAGAGCTTTTGAGCCTCATTGACCCAAACCAGTCATCTACATTAACACATTCTAACAACTTTCTTCTTTTCCCAGTTGTACTTTCTCACTTCACTTGTGATTCCTGGGATCATCTCCCAGATAAACCACCTGAACACATACCCTGGACTCTGAATTTGGGAAAACCAAAACCAAGACAAGGGGTCCATGAGATAGAACGCACATGCCCATCCTTCCACTCTCTCCATAGGGAGGTTCGCTGGGTCCTAAGCAATTGCCTTGGTCCAGTAGGGGATTCCCACCTGTGCTGCATCTCCCTTCTTATAGAGCAATAGTTCTCAACTGGGGGCAATTTTGAGCCCTAGGGAACATTTGGCAATGTCTGGAGACATTTTTCGTTGTCAAAATTCGGGGGAGGGTTGCTACTTGGTCTCTAATGGGTAGAGACCAAGAATGCTCTTAAACAACCCAAAATACACAGGAGCACTCTCTACAGCATAGAAGTATGTGGTGAAAAATATCCATAGTACCAAGGTTGAGAAACCTTGTTACAGAGCAAGCATGACAGCAACTCTGTCAGTGAGTGAATAATCACATCATTTTTCTGCCAATAAGCCAAGATTTAGGTGTCAACCATTTATGGGAGGTGTCTGGGAGCACCTTCTAAATGGCACCTTGAGGCTTTGGGACCCATGGAAGGTGCAGTCCCCACGAGGGGAAATGAAGCCACCATTTTGGGGGAAACTGAGGTTGGGGTGGGCCCCTCCTGCCAAGAGAAAGCAGACCCTTGGTCCCAGCTGCTTTTCCAGGTAATTCAGAGTGAGTCACTGGGATCATTTCTCAGACAATCCTGCATCCAGAAAGGATGTATCCATTGTAACTCCCATTCCTTCTCCCTAAGCAAAGAGTCTTTTTAAGACCATTCTCTAGCCCTTCACACAATTGTAATAGCATTAGGAAAAATAAACAAACAAGGATAACTTCCTTTAGAAATGTCTTGGTCTGAGAGCAAATCATATCCATAAAGAAAGGCACCCACTCCCTCCCCTCCCCCCACACACAACAAACCACAGGATGAGCGATAAGGCCAGTTGCTGAGGTCAGCCCATCGCCACCTTAGCTGATCCAAGATGAGTGGTGTTGGCTCAAAACCCTTTGAGTCCAAAGACCATTTTCCTTAAAGGTTCTAACTCTGAAAGATATCACGGTCAGTTCCACCCGGCACGAACAGCAGCAATCACAGCAGGCATAAAACTCAGTGGTGTCCCAAGCAGGAAAGCACCAGAAAGGGCAACAAATCCAGATGAATCACTTGCCTGGAGTGGCTGGACATAAAGCTGCTGCTCCTGCCCATTCTCAGAGAAACATCCAGCTCACACTGCACCTGGAAGAGCACTTCTCATGATTTCTACCAAAAGGTTATGGGCAGAACTCATTCACTACTAAGGGAGAACCTGTGTATCTACACAGCCCCCTTGGCTGCTCTAATTTATAAGCCCCACTCCCATAGGTGGCTTCCGGACAAAGTTAGGGGGATGCCTAACCAATCCTCATCTAATCTCGGTTTCACATTAAAACACCATGTGCTCAGGAGCAGCCTTGCAAATCACTAATGGTTTCTTTTTTGGGAAAATAGAGAAGCAGGGAAGTGTAGCAGCCAGCTGACTGACAGAAATCTACAAACCTGGCAGCCAGCCCCAGCCCAGAAAACAAAAGAGTCTTCGGTTCACCTGTCAAGACCGAGCTTCGTTCCTTGGGCCTCTTCCCACGGAGTTTATCTGATTCCTTCAGCCAGGTGTGTTGGAGCGGAGAGTGCTGACATCATCACCGAGAGTGAGCGGCTGGCTGGCTCGGAAGCCGCTAGGGAAAACTGGCATAAGACGCTGCTCTCAGCAGCGGCTGCAGCAGCCTAGGAGGCGTCGGATTTCTCTCCTTCCAATCTGGCAGCTCAGGAGAGAAAGGAGTTGGGGGGCAGGGCTGGTACCCAGGTGTGTGTGGGAAATCTCTGCAACTACTTCTTGCCCTTGCCCCTTCCTTTTATCAAGTCTTTCAATATAATAAAGGATCCTTTCAAAGCTTTGGAGAAACATTAGGAGACAACCTAATCAGGCAGAATCTTCAGTTATTCTTATTTAGTTATTCTCTGCCACCCCTCTTCAGAAGCAAATATACTATTGGAATTTTCATAGAGCAGGAGTTCTTAAAGTATAGTCCCTGGGAAAAAGCATAACGTGTGAATTTTTTTAAAACTGCACATTCTCAGGACCTACCTCAGCTCTCCCGATTCTGAAACTTAGGGGGTGGGGCCCAGCAAATTTGTTTTTAGAAGCCCTCCAGGTAATTCTAATGCACGGCCAAAGTTTGTAAACCTCTGTCATCGAGGAGCAGAATTCATTACCAGTCTCAGGCTTCATAGGTGATTTCAGGTCCAGGAGGGAGTTCTCACCTTGCAAATTCATTCCTTCAATTTAGGCTTCCTCACTGCCCTGCTATGACTCTTTGGGGGGATCTAATATTGCCTTGGCCTCACTACCCCTCCCCGCAAAATATTATTTACTGACTTCAGCTTTTCAAAATTTGCAATTTAAACTTCTCCTCTGAGTGTGAATGTTATATTAGCATAGACTTCTCCTAGAATGCAAATGTAGCTACTAGGATACATTTCACACCTGTCATCCCCTTATGATTTTATTTCACCCTAATACAGCAATCCTATTTGAACCCAATCAGCATTTTTAAAAGCAAAATGGATACTTGTTTGAAAAGGATTATATGGAAGGAGGGTGGAGTTTGGTGGGGGGAGTTAAAGTAAGACTGTGTGCATATATATATATATATATATATGTATATAAAATATGTATCTAACATAGAATATTTCACATAAAACTTAGTCGGAGCTATTTTCTTTTAGAATATTATTACCTCTGATCTCTAAAAAGCTTATAACAAGGTCACATTATGTCACCCTTGCCTCCATGGTTCTCTAAAATCATTTCTCAATATAGTCTACGCTCTAATTTCAAACCATCCCAGGCTGCCCTGCCTTCTCCAAATAGCCCATGCATTTCGAGGCCTTTCCTCCTTGCTCTTGCTTTTGCCATCAGCAACAAGCATAAATGCTACCTCCTCTGTAAGATTTCCTCCAACCTCCCAGTCACAATAAATTCTTCCCAATCTATCTCTATCCTCCATTGGCAAAGAAGAAATAATTTTTTCAGTAAACAATGTTGGCAATAATACACTTTGGGTGAGAAATACGTTGGAGCTACTTTTGAGGAAAGCGACTGGACGGCACACCCATTGACTCAATAAGTCTACTTTTAATACTCTTTCCTGAAGAAATAATAGGAAGTTAGTGTGCTTCTTTTGGGGATTTGTCTAATCCATAAACGAACATACTCTGTTCTTTGGCCCCTGTTTTTGCTGGCAATATAGCATAAAGTTTGAGGGTAGATTTTAGACCTAAACTGCCCAGATTAGAAAAATGGATCTGCCACTTGATAACCTATATGACATTGGTAGGTAACTTAAATTTTCCAAGTCTCAGTTTAATCATCCATTTTTAAAATGATATTAATATTCTCTATATCATGGGAAGGTTGTATGAGATACTCTATGTAAAGCACTTGATACAGTATCTAATATATAGTTCACGGTCAGGAAATGTTTATTATTACTTTATGACTTTAATCTCCTTCTATGGTTGATAGACCGAGGTAATTGAACATAATTTGGACATAACATCAACTGGGTCAATCAGATTTTTCTCTCAATAATTCAGAATTGTGATTGAGAGCAAGTTAGAGAGACTCTGTTGCTGGAAGTATAATATATGAAGATATCCTTCCTTCCATATGGACTGAGAACCTGTGGAGACTCTGCAGAGAGTAGGAAGTTGTACAATGCTTCAAAAAAGGCAAGAAATAGTGTGAGAACTTTCATTAAAAAACAGTATGCTTCAGAAAAATGGATCAAAGCCTGTACAAAAAGCTATTTAGAACAAAAAGTTCTCTTTTCACATCCCATGAAACGGCCATTTACACATTGCAACTTTTTAAACTTACCATATTTTTCAAAATTAACTTTTTGGAGGGATGAAAATCCCCACTTACTAAAAGATACTGAACTATCTTTTGGGCTCTTATCATTAGATCCTGAAATTTTATAAGAATTTAGTCTATAGCTTTTTGGTTTCTTCACTAAAGTTGATTGCACAGAAAAATAAAGAATACGAAGTAACCCCCAGATTCTTTTAAATGTCTGGATTTTTCTACTAATATGTACTTTTGATGTTCATACATAATCTCACCATTAACTGAAAAAGTCTTCTCTTGTCAATGTGAACCATTGTTTTTTGTCATGCTTTGCGGGGAGGGGTAGTTCAATGTAATGTTTTGTCTCAATCACGCAGCCCCGTCTGAATGTCCTTCTTAAAATGTCAAAATTTGGTAAACCATTTATCTTGGAAACAAGATTGCAATATGCTTACATTTCAGTGGTATTTTAAAAAGGAAAATTCTGGAATTTGTTATTATTGATGCTTCATTAAGACAGATTGATAAGACTTTATATTTTTGATCAGTTGAATAAGACACCAATGTCAATGGGTGGGAAATTTTTCTTAAAACTAGTTCATGTATTATTTTGATCCATTTCTCTGTGGCATTTGGTGCAACTAACCCTTTGAATTAAAAATAATAATAATAAAGAAATAGTGTGAGAGTACTCTAGGCTTCCCAACCCTTGATTCTGGTCCCTACTGGTAGCCTGGCTTTATTCCTGTCATGGGTTTTAGGAGACACTCCAGAATCTTTGTAATAAATTCCTTTAACTGGATCATTTGTGTAATGACTTTCGTGTGACTGCCCCCTCAGTTGTGGTCTTGACCTTCTGACTGCTCTATGCCTTGGGTTCTGAAAATGGGATTTTCATCATCCAAGTTTCCTTTCCTTTTAACCATATACCTTTACTTTATGACTTCATTCACTGGGCTCTTTTTTTGCTTAGTTGAATCTTCAATTCTCTTATGTTCTTCCATAACATGAAGCATATGCATGGATTTTTATTTTATTCCCTAAGTTAGAGTGGTCTTCTAGTCTGGGGTCTTTGTCTTTAGCTTCTTTGCTTTTTTCCCCCAAAGTGGTGTATTTCATAGCGGCTACCTTGCTTTCTTTTTCATCTTCTTGTGGGTATCATAAGAAGCAAGTCCAGAATTTCTATTTGATCTCCTACATTATGAGTGAATTCCTCTTAAGTTCCCTTCATTGAGACCTGTTTGTATCTCCTCTACAGTATAGACAAAACCTGGGTACTCTAGTTGATAGCCATTATTTTCCATTTGGTAGACCCAGAAAACATGAGTGAAGGGGAAGAAAAGAGGGCACTTAGCTGAGACTGTAAGCAGTTTTTATTAGAAGATGTAGAATGTCTAATGTCTTCTGATTTTGAAAAATGCCCTGTTCTAGTTTGCTAGCTGATGGAATGCAACACACTAAATAAAAGGGGATTTATTTAGTTAAAAATGTATAATTCTTCAAAGGAAAGGCAGTTAACTTTCAACTGAGGTTTTTTCTTACACAGAAGGCACAGGGCGATCTCTGCTGGCCTTCTCTCCAGGCCTCTGGGTTCCAACAACTTTCCCCAGGTGATTCCTTTCTGCATCTCCAAAGGCCTGGGCTGAGCTGTGAGTGCTGAGATGAGGTATGCTGAGCTGTTTGGGCTCTGCTACATTGAGTGCTCTCATTTAAGCTTCCAGCCAATTAAATCAAACATCATTCATTGAAGCAGGCACGCCTCCTAGCCAACTGCAGATGTAATCAGCAACAGATGAGCTTCACATGACATTGGCTCATGTCCACAGCAATAGAACTAGGCACCTTCTCCTGGCTAAGTTGTCACCTGAGCTTAGCTATCACATGCCCTAAAGCAGAGTTTATGTAATCGAAATAGAGGTGTATCCTATTCCCAGAGAGAATATTCTGAGTGTCAAGTGGTGTCTCCCACTTTATGGTAGGGCCTGGGAGTCTTTCCTTCCTTGGAGAGGATCATCCTCAGCTGTTCACCTCTCATGTAGCTACTTCACTACCCCTAGTCAAAGAAGGGAAAAAAAAAAAAAGAAAACAGTCTTTCCTTTCATTTCTCTCCAGTTCCATGAAGAGTATTGGGAATTTTAAGGATTATATAGATTCTCTGTGAGAAAGACTGCTACTTATTCAGCAAAACCTTTCCTTTGCCCCAGGACACACATATAAACTACACTTCCCAGCCTTCCTGGCAACTCAGGGTGCCATGTCCTTGAGTTCTGTCTGGGTGATGCTACAATTTCCAAGCCTAGTTCATAAAAACTCTCACTTAGGATTCTCTACCCTTCTCCCCACAATGAAGAGGACTCGGATGACATAGAGGAGGAAGAATCTACAAGATGGAAAGAGCCCGGAACATACCTCACAGGGGATGACTGCTTTGGATGTGAAATGAATGAGAAAGAAACTTGTAGTGTATTAAACACTGAACTTTTTCACACTGCGTGTTTTTATATACTTGCCAATATTGCTTCTTAAAATTAGGAGATGTGGTTCAAAGTCATGCCATGCCAAGCTATAAAGTTTTGATTCCTTTATTGGCTGCCTCTTTGGGAAATTTAGGGCATTCAGTTATTTCCCTTTCTGTATTTTGTTCAACTGGTGATCCATTTTTTGTTTGTTTGCTAGTTTTTACTAGTTTGCATTCATTCCTTTAGGGAGATTTGGTAAATTCACATCACATAGTCATTGAAGCAACACAGCATATTTTTAAAATCTATTATTATAATGATTTTCCCATTCTATTTTATAGCTTATGTATGTAATTACAAACCTGTTTCTTTTCCAGACCTTAAGATTCTTGAATTATGGAATCATGACCTAGTCTTTCTAGTAAATTTTATACATATCACAGCAATTGGTTATAGTAAGTACCCAGTATTTTCTAACTAATAGGTATAGTTGTCATCACTAAGAGTGGAAGACTAAGTTCAGAATTTTGTCTGCAATTTCAACTGAAAGTAAGTGCCAGTGGAATATACAAAATATAAGCTAAAAATGCACCCATCCACAGCCACAGAGAACATTTAGGCTAAGAACCCCCAACATTCATCATTTTACCTGCAGTAAGACAATGTAAGCACGATCTACTGAAATGGCAAATTTCTTATCAATTATAAGAAATCCACAAATTGACTTGGGAGTAATAACAAAAACCCAAGCAAAAGTTTTAGAATGGTTAATGTTGTTCAAATGAAGTCATGTCAGCTTTGTTGATCACTGACAAATATTTTGTAGTACAAATCTCTCAGTAAAACTTCAATAATATACCCTAATTATTCCTTGAAAATGTGCAGTCAACCTCATTACTTCTGAAATGCATCGTTGTAGTGCCTTCTAGAATTTAACTCTGGAAATTCTTAAAATAAACAAAACTCTAGAGGAACAACTAAATACTCAGTGTCTCCATTTGGATGCCTCATAGACATCTCAAAATGAACTGCCTAAGACAAAAAAAAAATCTCTTGATCCCCACTACCCCATCCTATCCTAAACTTACTCCTGGGTAGTCTTCACCATCTAAGTTTATGGCTCCAATTTCAATCATATCAAAATACTGGGAACCACTTTTGATTCCATCTTCTTCCTTACTCCCTTTATTCATTTCATCAGCAAATTGTATCATCTGTTCTCTTTCTCTATATCTCTACTGTCAAACAACTAATCTTGGGTGGTCCACGGTGGTTCAGCAGGCAAGAATGCTTGCCTGCCATGCCAGAGGACCCAGTTTCGATTCCCGGTGCCTGCCCATGTAAAAAACAAAAAACAAAACTAATTTTGTTTCTCATCTGGACCCCAGCAAGAGCCTCCTAATTGTTCTTCCTTTATCTGCTCTTATATATTGCCAATCTGTTTGTCACATATAGCCAATGTAACATTTTAAAAACACAAATAGAATCATTAACATACCTTTATGAAATCCTAAAAGGCAATAAATGATTTCATCTCTGCCTCTCTCCGTCCACATTCCAAATCATTTCCTCCTTGTACATTCCCTTTTAGTCATACTTAGCATCCTTTCAGTTCCTTTTATAAGCCAAGATCTTTTGTTACTGAATCTGGCCTTTGCATTTGTCATTTAGTTTCCTGTTAAGTTCATCTCCTTGCCTTGAAATAGCTAGTTACTTATTCTTCCCCTTTCACCTTCCTCTTACTTATTCTTCCCCTTTCACCTTTCTCCTCAGAGAAGCCTGCCCATATCCCCATCTTCTCTCTTTCCACCTGGGACACTGTTTTTTTTTTTCATTCAGTATCTTTTATAATGCTTGACACTTAGTTGAAATAATATTATTTGAATATATGAATGAATGGATGATTATGAGAACTTGTTTTAGTGAGAGACCCACCGTTATTGAGATGACACTTTCATAAGGTGTTACTTGTTACTTATAAGTCAGCTGTTACCCATGTTGTTTTTCATTGAGCAAAGGAGTTCTTTCATCCCAAAGGGAGAAAAGGGCAGGATTAATTCTAGTAGAGAAAGTGGTAGCAAAATCACAATTTAGCAACAGGAGAGAACAGAAATAGCTAACAGAAGTTGATTTACCTTCTGTGAAGTGGAAGATATAAACCACTTCTCTGTCACTACTACGAAAATGTGCAGTAAAGTCTACCTTGCTAACTAACGTATTTGTGCAGGAAGAGAGATGATTCATTAGGGGCACAGGAAGAAGTGCTGAATCTTGCATCTGGATTAGAATGGGTTAAACCAGGCAGGACTCATATCACAGGGCAATTCATGAGGTGCTCTCATAGAGAAAGGGGCCAGAAGGTTAGAAAAAAGGTGAAATCTTCACAACCATGAAAATTAAACAATTTTTAGAATAAGACGAAACAAAAGAAAGTGCTATAACTTCAAATACATTAAAATTAAAACTACAAAAAATCCACTGTGAACAAAAGGAAAAGACAAGCCACAGACTGGAAAATATATTTGCTGTGCATATATAACTATATTTTAGTACCCAGAATGTACAAAGAACTATATTTCTCTCTGGAGAGCAATTTGGCAATATCTAGTAAAGTTGAAGATATTCATATTCAACAACTTAGCAATTCCATTCTGGTCCAGTCCTCTAGAGAAACCCTTGCACATGGAAATATGGATAAAAATGTTCTGTATAGCATTGTTTGTAATGATGAAGAACTGGAAACAACCTAAGAGAATAGATAAATAAATTATGGAAAATTCATACAAAGGAAACTACATAGTAGTTATAAAATTTTAAAAGTCCTACATATCAAAATAATTTAGCATTTATGGATATAAAGATATGTATTAAACGTAGAAAAATTTGCATAAGAGTAAAAAAAATCACATTCATGATAATAGTTCTCTCTAAAGAGAAAGAAAAAGAAATAGAATCCATAAATCTCACAACAACTATCATGATTTGATAAGATCAGAAGGGGTATCCCTGGAGGTTGATTATATTTGCATGAAATCACCTATATATGTAAAGTCTCAAATATTCAATTAAAAGAAACTCAGGGAATTAATATAAAGAGAAAAAAAAAAAAGGAGTGAAGTTAGATGAAACCAGGACTAAGGTTTCAAAAAACCAGACACTGTAAACTACCATCCACATGGCAAAAATTGGTTCTGAAACTAGAACTCTTGGTTAAATAATTACTTACAGTTTTGGGAGGTAGGTCCTTGCATGCAGATCATGGCATTTCATGGGTCCAGAAATTTCATAACCTCAAGTGTTGGGAGTTTCATAACCTCAAGTGTTGCAACCTCTCCATTTCTGGAGTGAAGAATCAAAAATCTATGGCAGATTCTATCCCCTGCCACTTGGCTATATGCAGCATACATTGCTGGGAGAGGTTAAATATCTTGCCTGCTGGACATATTTCAGAATTAGTCTGACACAGGGGGCATAAAGTGGCATCTCTAAAAGCAAATGAAATTACACTGTCATAAATAGGTAAAAGCTCAGGCCGGGGCCCAAAAAAAAATGCACTGCCCAATGAATCACCCCCCTGCTGATCTCTTTGCCTAAAATACCCTGGTCTTTTGTGTTGGAGAAGGCATGAATCTTTCTACTCCCCAAGCAGCGGGAGTCTTTCTGCACTGGTAGTTGTGGAGAAATCTTCCTAAGGTAGAGAGAAGAGGAAAAACATATAGCAAGAATTTAGACTCTAAAGAGAATTAAAAATGGGTCATGTTTTTGTCTTATCTTGCTCATCTTTGAAGAGACTAAATTCACTTTGAGTCAACTAGGGATTTAACCTCCTTGTAAAGAGGCTAAAATTTTATCATAATATAAAACCTGACACAATTACAATTGAACCAGAGTTGCTTTTGGTCTTTGTTTTTCCTGGAAACTCTGACAGATGCTACTGCCCAAAAGAAATTAGCAATGTAAAAAGATATTCTCTATAATAAATCAGGGTGCGTCATCTCACTCATTCATATTTTCCGTTTCTTGCTACAGCAATTATTAGGTCTCAGCCCCTGTGATATCCCAACCCTCCAGGGAGAACTGCAGAGTCTCCACTGCTTCCCTTGCTCAATTCCCCATGGCTCAGTGAATGGGATCTGTACTCCCAAAGTTTCGCAACTGTCCAAATTCCCAGGATTTAGACACAGGAAACTCTTCCATCCCAGCAAGTACCATGTCATCTCTTCCTTCTACAGAGAGTAAGCTGAATCCAGGTTGTGATGTAGATTGTAGTTTATTTTAAACTACTTCCATCCTAAACAGTGGAATCTAAATGAGTATGACAACTAATTGGGAATGCACTCCAAGGTGGTTACTTGACATTTACTGAGAGGACACACAACTGAGATAACATCTGTAAAGCCCCAGCTATCTTTGTCTCCCATCAACATCAGAGCTTTGTTAATTAGCATAATGGATATTAGAAATGGATTTTTGTTGGAGAAATCAGTGGCTTGTTAATAATCATAATGGATGTTAGATATGAGCTTTCATTGAAAACGATGGCATTCAATATAGAAAGTTGAGCTAGATAGCAGACTCATTCCTATTCATAGATGAATAGGGAAGAAATCCAACACACCTTCCACCCTTAGGAATAGCTCCCTAAGTTAGGTTCTTAATTGATCCTGGGATGCCTTGATCACTTGATTCTAAAAATAAAAAATAGTTAGAAAAATTATGCCACAAGAATATTGTACATTTGCCTTAAGTGAAACTTTCAGTGAAGGAATCTTTGGAGCAGATAAAAGGACAGAGTCAGGACTTCATTGAGTTTATAGAACTTGTGTTTGCAAGTGTTAGATTTCAGATGTGTGGCAGAATTTTACCACATAAAGATAGTAGCTAGTTGTGCATAACTAAAATGATTTAAGTAACTTTCTAGCATAACAACTAAGGCTAATTCAAATAATGGCTTAAAGAGGAAGCAAAAAAGAAAAAGATGAGACTAATTGGGCAGTAAATGGCTGATGGGAGAAAGGGAGTTAGGGGCAGCTGGATTTATAGGGACACAGACAAGCTAAAAAGTACAAGAATTGATGCTATCATCCAGGAATGGGAATAACAGGAAATATTGGGGGAAAAAGTTTATGTTAAAAAAATACTCACAACTTGGGAATAAGGTACATTAATGATTACACGTTCTTTCAGTGTCATAGAAGCATTGTCTAATGCTTACATATCCCTTACAAGGATTATTTAATTTTCTAGTACAGTACATCTCTGTTTAACTATTTATCATTGGTTAGGAATCATAATCTTTGAAGTTATATTAACTTTAGATTTTGCCTTCTAGAACCACAAATGGTATTTGAATGATAGAAATGATAACCTCAAAGATAAGTTTCTTTGCTCTGTGAGAAATGAACAAATTTGCATCTAATTCAGCAATTTTATTCCAGCAATTATTCTTTTCTAGCATATATATATATCTATACACACACATACATATATTCAGTTTCTCAAAATCTCTTTGAACCAGCCTTAACATTCTGCAGGTTGCCTCATCAATAAATTGAATAATCTTTGATATGGGAGTCATGTTCAATTTTATTTTTTAATTTTACTTTGGTACAAATTTGGAAAGGTGTCACATCATTTATAAGTAGTTTACAGTTGCCCAAAAAAAGTGAATTTTGGACAGATTGTTGTTTTATTATTATTGCTTTTCAAATATCTACATGTAAAGACAGTAAATGTTTTCTTTCAAAGTAGATATTTTCATTCTCAGAGAAGAAAATTGAACTTGAAGAAGTTAAGAAAATTTGCCCTTTTTAAAAGTATCAGAGCTTATATTCAAAGGGATGACTGTTTTTTCCCCATTATACAACTTTAGTTTCCATGAATAGAATTTAAAAATGAAACTAAAGAGTTGTCACATAAATGCACTTCCATCTTAAGCAGCCCCTTAAAACTAATGTCCTATATTGCTCCAGGCATTTTGCTGAAACCATTTACTGCTGTCTGGACAAGACTTCAATTGCCTGAGGCAGATTTTTCTCCAGCTGTGAGGTGATCTGCATTCTTATCAAGAAAACAAGGATGTTTCATGGGCTTCTTCCTACAGATCTTTCCTAATAGTTGGATGATATAATCTTAATTTTGGCTTTAACTAGGACATTTAGGGAACAATGCAATGATTATTTCAATTTTTGAAGTGCCAGAAAATGAAAGAAGATAAACCTAAATGTGCCAGATGTCATATTTGTTTTGAAAATTAAATGTTCTAAAACCAATATTTTCCCCTGTCTTTTAGAGCAAAGCTAAAAAATGTTGTATCTTCCACCTCAGATTTTGCACTTCCTTTTCTTTCTTTAAAACATTAAGAAATTCCCAGTGCCTGCTCATGCAAAAACAAACAAACAAACAAACAAAAAACACGAAGACTGATTTGGATATATAGAGATAGAGAGGACTGGGAAGTAAGAATTTCAGCAAGAAACCAAAAGAAAAGATGTTAAGGACTCTAAAAGTCCAAAAGATGTTGTTTATCAAATCATCCCATTTTGTTGTGTCTTCTGGGTAGCTGCACTGTGCTAAATACACGCAGGTGAGGAATTTAAGATATACCTTAAAAGGACAAAGTGAACATACAACAGAACAGATAGCTCAAAAATCCAGTTTTAAATGTTAGAAACAGACCTTAAATGTTGCAGAAAGGTGAGGGTGGAGGGAATCGGGGAAATCAAGTGATCTGGATCTGAAGCTTGGATTTGAAGCTACAGAGAGGTGGAGAGGAAGATTTCCAAGGGCAAAAATTCCCTAAAAAACTGCAAGGGGGTCTTTCAACTGCTGACAGTTTGTGTTGGTAAATGACAATAATAATAATAAAGTACTATTATTGAGTCAGTACATCTACGTGTGTCCAGAGGGAGCAGGAGCACATGTGTATCAGGTGTGGAGGGAGGAAGATCACTTGATGTAGTTGTAAGATGCTGATAAACCTTGAATGGAAAGCTGATAATTTTGAGCTTGAACCAACAGGCAATAGAGAGTGACTATGGATATTCCCTGGGACAGATGACATGTTGAAATCAGCGAAGAGGATGGAAGAACAGAAAGAAGAGAAGGAAAGCCTGGATTATATACCCGTTTCTTGTCTCCAAAAGATTAATTCTTTCTATTTAAAGAAAACAAACAAAAAAGGTGTTTTGCCCTCCATACAGTTACATAGTTCTTGTAATTTTTCTTTTGTTTTCTTTAATTGTACATTTTGGATAAATGTAAACCAGTCATAAGGAACCATTTTTGAAATTGCTTTATATCTTTGAAAGCATGCTGAAAGATATTACCTTCTTTTTGGACTGATAACAATGCTTCAAGATGGGAGAGGCAAGGACTACATCATTTACAGATGAGAGAAATGAAATGCAGAAAATTTCAACGCTCCTTCTTCTCTGTCCTCAGTTGCCATAGATTACATATCTATCAGCGTCAAATGAACCAGACATTTGGAAGTCATCCCCTGACTCCTGGTTTTCCCATTTTACCTAACACCAATCAGCCACTATATCCCAACAGTTCTACATCATTTTAATACCTCCCAAATGCAACCCCTCCATCCTCTACTTAGACTCCTATCTCTATTAAGGCATGCATCATTTCTCACCTTTATAATTCCAACAATTTATAACTGACCAGTCTGCCTCCTGTCATCCGAATATCTAATTTCTTTCCCAAACTACTAGCAGTGGTATTTGTGTGAAACGTTAATATAATGATATCTCAGCCACCACTCCAATGGTTCACTGTTACTTTTAGGAATAAACACAAACTCCTTGGTAAAATATATTAGGCCCTTTACAATCCAGCCCTCATGTAACCACAGTGTTATCTCTTGCTGTTTACCCTCTATAAATCCAGCCCCACTCATACCTCCACCCCATGCACTGTATCTTCCTGCCAAACCAAATACTTCCGGCTGGTCCCAGAAGTCTCCGGCTGCAAATCACTGCATGTGTTGTTCTCTGTGCCTGAATTACCTTTCCCTGTTGGCCTCCCCAGGCTAGTTCCTTTTCCGTCCTTCAAAATTCATTTGTTATATGTCCTTCCCTTGAAAATCTTCCCACTTCCCCCTAGACTTGGGTCAGATTACTTGCTATGTGCACATAACCATATCATCAAACTCACTACTCACATGCCATGCTGTGTTTTTCTGTTTGTTTGGCCATCTCATCACTAGAATAAATCCGTGTCATCACTCATCATGAGCTTGGTTTTGTGCCTTTGCATGTACACATGTTCTATCCATTCAATGAATATATCTTTATTAAGAGGGTTTTATTGGGTAAACTACTCAATTAGGCTCTCAGGAGCACAAGAGATGTAAGATATGTTCTTTGTCTTTCAGGGGTATTTTTATGAGCCTTAAAATGGAGATTATTCCAGGAAAGATAACAAAGCATATATCAGACAATAATAGTAGCAAGATCAATTTTTTGCACATATTAATTCATTTCTAACAAATTAGGAAGTAATCCTATTCTTCTTCCTTGAACACCCTTTTCCAATGATCAAAACCTAATACAGAGATGTACAGATTGTGATACAGAGAGTGCTTAATAAATTCTAATTGTCAGATAACTGTATTTTGGAATAGTGAGATACTGTTACAAGCACAACAAACGTGAACATAATACATATGGAAATGTGTTCCCACCTTCTAAAAAAAGAAAAAAAAATCTGTCAGAAACAGAAAAAGAACTGTTCAAACTGTATTAGATCAAGGGATTTTGTGACAATGACAGGGCAGAAAGTTCCAAAAATCAGACCCTCCAGAACAACAATTAAAAAGGTAGAAAATACTTGAATCAACTATTATAAAAACATGGAGTCTAGAAGAACATTGTACAGATCTAGGGATGACATGGGGAAAGGCACTTGTAGATTTTAGTAAATACCAGTGAATTGCTCTCTCTAAACAGTGGTTACCTTTTGTCCAACACAAAACCTCACAGGCAGCAGCAGGTCCAGCCCCTGACATAGCTTGCTGGTACCAGAAAAGGACATAAAAATCCTTTTCCCCAAGGTCCGGGTGGATATGGGTTGATCACTGATCATGGCTTCTGATTAACTACTTCAGATGGCTGAGGGCTTAGCTCTGAGTATGGTCATTCTTCCAACTTGTCCTTAAAGCAAGGGTGCTTCCTGAGAGCTGCAGAGGACAGTCGAAGGGCTGCATGCGCCAGGCAGGTCAAGAAAGTGCAGCTTCAGGGAGCCATGGAGGAAGCTCCTGTACCCTTCCTGGCTCCTCCCTTGTCCCCTATCTAGGGCAGCTTGGAGCTGGCCAGTACTCACTTCGTGGGTCCCTGGCCTTGTTCCAGCCAGGATAGACTGACTTGGAAACTCCTCTGTAGAGTGCCTACCCACCTCAGAATTTCCCCTTCAAGCAAAAGCAGCTATAGACAAAAAAGCAGTATAAGAAATAATTAAGGTGGAAGGCCTGGGGCAAAGGCTTACCTCCTTTAAGTGCTTCAGTGGAACACCCAGAAGAGGGAGAAGGTCTGTTTCCTGGGAAGTAAAGGGGGCATTCAAACTCTTGGGAAGAGGGGAACTCCTAAGGCCACTACTGAGCACAAACCAGTACAAGACACAGGCCTAGAAAACGCAGGGAGGACCCTGCACTTTGCATTCACCTTGAACAGTGACCTTCCTGATAAGAGGACTGACACTCCAAAAAATTTCTCATATCACCAGCTGGCTACAAACTCAGGAAAAAGACATCTCAGGGAATAAACCCCACAATTAATATGTTTAAATTATTAAAGTGTTCAATGTGCATTAAAAAATTACAAGACAAAGACACGCAAAATTATAGTCCATCAAAGGAAGAGGATAAAAATCTAGACTGTGGACATACCAAAGCTATTAAAAAATGACCTTCAATATGCTCAAGGAGATGAAGGAAAATGTAGGAATAAATGAGAAATAAAGAGAGAGATTTTTAAAAGGACCCAAACAGAGCTACTGGAGTTGAAAATGAAAATAACTTAAATGAAAAATTCCCAGAAGGGTTTCAACAGCAAATTGGAGTTGGAAGAAGAAAAAAAATCAGTGAACTCAAAGATAAGACAATTGATATGACTCAAGATGAAGAGCAAAAAGAAAAAAGAATTATAAGAAGCAAAAATAGCCTGAGACCTCTGGGAAACCATCAAGTATATCAATATATGCATATGGGACTCCCAGAAGGAAAAGGGAGAAAGGGCAGAAGGAATATCAAAAGAAATGAGGACAGAAAACATCCCCAATTCAGTAAAAGACAGGAATATGCACAGCAAAGAAGCTCAGAGAACACCAACAGGATATACTTGAAGAAAAATATGCTCCATCACATACTGATCAAACTGCCAAATGCAAAAGGATAAGGAGAAAATTCTGAAACTGCAGGAGAAAACCAACCTGTTATGTACAAGGCAGCACCAATTATACGCAATGCTGATTTCTCAGCAGAAACCATGAAAGCAAGAAGGCAGTGGGCTGAAATACTTGAAGTGCTGGGATAAAAACAACTGCCAACAAAGAATTTTTATCTGGTGAGACTTTCTTTCCCAAATGAGGATTAAAACATCCCCAGATAAACAAAAACTGAAGGAGTTCATCACCACAAGACCTGCTCTACAAGCAATGTGACAAGGAGTTTTCAGACTGAAAGGAAAGGACCTAAAACAGCGGTTAAAAGTGGCATAAAGAAATAAAGACCTTTGGTAACCATTTAGGTAATTATAAATGCCAGTACTATTATATTGTATTTTTGGGTATGTAACACCACTTCTTACTTCCTGTAGGTGTTAAGATGCAAATGCATAAAAGATAATGATAAATCTATGGTTTTGGACATAACAATGTACAAAGGTATAATTTGTAACAAGCACCAAAAAATACCTTTTGACATGTATATGCTGTTGAAGCCAACTCGGCCTCAAATCAAATATGATTGTTATATATTTATGATGTTAAATTTCAACCCCGTGCTAATCACAAGGAAAATATATGAAAAATATATCCAGTAGAAAGAAGAAGGAAGGCAATATGGTACAATAAAAAAATCAAATACACATGAAAGAGGCATTAACAGAAAAACTGAAGGACGAAAAAGGTATAAGACTTAAAAAGGTTATATAGCAAAATGGCAGAACAAAGTCCTGCATTATCTGTAGTGACTTTAAATGTAAATAAATTAACCTCCCCAGTCAAAAAGTGGAGATTGGCAAAATGGATAGGAAACAGAGACCCAACTACATTCTGCCTACAGGAAACTCACATTCAACTCAGACATAAATAGGTTGAAAGTAAAAGGATGGAAAAAACATATACCATGCAAGTAGTAACCAAAAGAGAAGTGGGAGGGTTATACTAATATCAGATTAAATAGACTTTAAGTCAAAAAAAGTTACAAAGGACAAAGAGAGTCATTATATACTGAGAAAGGGGACAATTCAATAAGAAGATGTAACAATTATAAATATATAGCCACCTAACAGCAGAGTCCCAAAATATACAAAGCAAATATTGACAGATTTGAAGGGAGAAACTGACAGTTCTATACTAATATTAGGAGACTTTAATAAATCCCTTCCAATAATAGATCTAGGCAGAAAACCTAGACAGAAAATCAGTAAGGAAATAGAAGACTTGAATGATACTCTAAACCAAGTAGATTTAACAGACATGTATAGGACACTTCACTCAAGAAAAACAGAATATCATTCTTCTTGAGTGCATGTGAATCATTTTTCAGGCTAGACCATATCCCAGGGACACAAAACAAGTCTTGATGAATCCAAAAATATTGATAGCATACAATGTATCTTCTCTGAACAAAATGGAATAAAGCTAGAAATCAATATGAGAGGGAGAAATGGAAACTTCACAAATACATGGAAATTAAACAAAATGCTCTTAAACAACCGGGGGTTAAAAAGGAAATCACAAGGAAATTAGAAAATATCTTGAGGCAAATGAAAGTAAAAATATAAAAATGTATGGGATGTAGGATGGGCCACGGTGGTTCAGCATGCAGTGTTCTCACCTGCCATGCCAGAGGCCCGGGTTTGTTTCCCAGTGCCTGCCCATGCAAAAAAAAACAAAACAACAACAACATAAAAATGTATGGGATGTAGCAAAGGCAGTGCTGAGAGGAAAAGTTATAGCTCTAAATGCTTATGTTAAAAAGAAGAAAGAAAGATTTCAAATCTGAGATCTAGCTTCCATCTGGAAGAACTAGAAAAGAAGAGCAAGCAAAACCCAAAGCTTGCAAAGGAAGGAAATAACAAAGATTAGGATGGAGATAAATGATACAGAGAAGAAAAGAAATATGATCAACAAAAGCAAAAGTTAGTTCTTTGAAAAGATCAATAAAATTGATAAAAAAAGAAAGGACACAAATGACTAAAATCAGAAATGAAAAAGGGGCCATGACTACCAACCACACTGAAATAAAAAGGACTATAAGAAGATAGCATGAACAATTGTATGCCAACAAATCAGATAACCTAGATGAAATGGACAAATTCCTAGAAACACACAAATTACATACATTGATTAAAGAAGAAATAAAAAATCTCATCAAACAAATAACTAGCAAAGAGACCGAGTTGGTGTGCTGGTTTGAAACTGTGATGTAGCCCCAGAAAAGCCATGTTGTTTTAATCCTAATCCAATATTGTGGGGCAGACCTATTGCAGAGTGAGATCTTTTGATTAGGTTGTTTCCATGGAGATGTGACACACCCCAATGAGACTGTGACCTTTTGGTTAGACAGAGGTGTAACCCTATCCATTCAAGGTGTGTCTTAATTAGTTTACGGGATTCCTTTAAAGGCCAACACAGGGAAATATTTTAGAGAAAGCTTAGACACAGATGTATGAAGATGCTTGATGAGAGACAGAAGCTGAGAGAGGAGGCTATTGGAACGAGGAGCTGAAAGCAAAGAAACCCAGGAGCAAAGGAACAGCAGACGCCAGCCATGTGCCTTCCCATGTGACACACATTGGTTTTTCTTTGATGTCATGGTAGCTTCTCTGGATGCTTTAATATGGCCATTTTTATGGCCTTAAAGCTAAACTTTTAACTTAATAAATCCCCTTTATAAGAACTGATCCATTTCTGGTATATTGCATTCTGGCAGCTTTAGCAAACTAAAACAGTAATCAAAAACCTCTCATCAAACAAAAAACAGTACCAGATGGCTTCGTGCAGGAATTTTACCAAACATTACAAGAAGAATTAACACCAATCATGCTCAAACTATTCCAAAAAATAGAAGAGGAGGGAATACTCACTAATTAATTCTATGAGGCTAGCATCATAGCCAAAGCCAGATAAAAATACAAGAAAAGAAAATTGCAGACCAATATCACTTATGAATATAGATACAAAACTCCTTGGCAAAATACTAGCAAACAAAATCCAAAAGCATATTAAAAGAATTATATAATATGAAAAAGTGGGACTTGTCCCAGGTATGCAAGATTTTTTCAACATAAGAAAAACAATTAATGTAATACATCACATTAAGAGAAATGAAAAAATAAACCCCACTTGATTATCTTGATTGATGTAGAAAAGTCATTTGACAAAATTCAAACAGTCTTGATAAAAACACTTAGAAAACAAGGAATAGCAAGAAACTTCCTCATTATGATAAATGGCACATATGAAAAAAACACAGCTAACATCATCTTTGTTGTAAAAGACTGAAAGCTTCCCTTTATGATCAGAAACAAGACAAGGAGTCCCACTGTCACCACTGTTATTCACTATTGTACTGGAAGTTTTAGCCAGAGCAATTAGGCAAGAAAAGGAAATAAATGGCATCTGTTTTGGTTTTAAACTGTATGTACCCCTGAAAAGAAAATGTTCTTTAAAGCCATTATTGTGGATATAGACCTATTGTAAGTGGGAACTTTTGATTTGGGTATTTCAATTGAGATATGACCTACCTTATGCAAGGTAAGTCTCAATCCTCTTACTGGAGTTCTTATAAGAGGATAAAATACAAGGAAAAAAAAAACACGCAGAGATGCTGAAAGAGGAAGCCACTGGAATCAGAAACTGAAAGCAATAGAACCCAGGAGAGAAGGACCAGTAGATATTTCCATGTGCCCTGTTATCTGATGGAGGGACCCAAGCATGCCAGTAGGTGGTCTTCAGGGAGAAGGTATCATCCTTTTGATGCCTTAATTTGAACATTTTTCACAACCTCTGTATAAGAACTATAAATTTATAAGTTAATAAATCCCTAATGTAAAAGTCAACCCATTTCTGGTATACAGCATTTTGTCAGCTTTACCAGACTAAAATAGCATCTAAGTTAGGTAGGAAGAAGTATACTTTCCCTATTTTCAGAAGACATAACCCTTTATACAGAAAATCCTGATAAATCCACAACAAAGCTCCCAGAGCTAATAAATACATTCAGCAAAGTGGTGGGGTTTAGGTCAGCACCTACTTGTATTTCTAAACACTAGCAATGAAAAATCAGAAAATGAAATTAAGAACAAAATTTATTTTATGGTAGCAACTAAAGAATCAAATATCGAAGAAGAAATCTAACCAAGGATTTAAAGACTTCTACACAGAAAACTATAAAACATTTCTAAAAGAAATTAAAGAAGACCTAATCCAATGGAAGGACATTCCATGTTCATGGATTAGAAGACTAAATAGCATTAAGATGTCAGTTCTACCCAAAATGATTTACAAATTCAATACAATTCTAATTAAAATACCAGTGCCCTTCTTTGTAGAAATGGAAAAGCTAATCATCAAATTTATATGGAAAGTTAAGGGGCCCCAAATTACCAATGCCACCTTGAAAAAGAAGAACAAAGTTGGAGGACTCACACTTCCCAATCTTAAAGCTTTTTACATGCTGCAGCAATCAAAATAACATGATACTGGCACAAGTCAGACATATAGACCAATGGAATTGAATTGAGAACTCATAAATCAACCCTCACATTTAGGGCCAAATGATTTTTGACAATGGAGCAAAAATCACTTGATTGGGAAAGAATAGTCTCCTCAACAAATGTCCTATGAAAGATGGATCTCTACTTGTAAAAGAATGAAGATTGACTCCTATCTCACTCCATTTACAAAAATCAACTTGAAATGGATCAGAGACCTGAACATAGGAGCAAGAACTATAAAACTCTTAGAAAAATATGTAGGGAAGCATATTCAAGACCTTGTGTGATGCAATAGTTTCTTAGACTTTACACCCGAAGCAACAAAAGAAAAAATAGATAAATGGTGTCTTAGTTTGCTAATTCTGCTGGAATGCAATATACCAGAAATGGGATGGCTTTTATAAAAAGGATTTATTACGTTAAAAGTTTACAGTCCTAAAGCCATAAAAATGTCCAAATTAAGGCATCCAGAGAAAGATACCTCAACTAAAGAAAGGGTGATGGTGTCAGGAACACCTCTGTCAGCTGAGAAGGCATGTGGCTGGCATCAGCTGATCTCTTCACTTCTAGTTTCAAAATAGCTTCCCCAGGAGCATTTTCTTTCTACATCTCCAAACATCTCTGTCTGTGTTGACTCTGTGCTTTTTCCAAAATGGCTCCCTCTTAAAGAACTCCAGTAAATGGATTGAGACCCATCTTGAATGGGCAGAGACACATCTTCATTGGAACAACCTAATCAAAAGGTACCACCCTAAACAATAGGTCTTCCCCCACAAGATTGGAATAGGATTAAAAGAATATGGCTTTTCTGGGGGAACAGAACAGTTTCAAACCAGCACATTCCACCCTCTGGATGCCCAAAAGAAGTATCCTTTCCATATACAAAATACATTCATTCTATCACAATATCACAAAAGCCTTATACAATTTTACTAACAAGTCAGAAACAGTACAAAATCTCATCAAAATCTGTTACAGTCATGGAATGTCCTAAGGCAAAATTCTCCTCTGGCTGTCGACCTGTGAAAACTAGGAACAAGTTATCTGCTGCCAATATATAAAGGAGGGACAGTCATAGGATAAATATTCCCATTGCTACGGGAAGAAACTGGAAGGAAAACAGGGATCCTCAGACCCAAACAATTCCAAAAACCTGCAGGGCAAGCTCCATTCAATTTCAAAGTCTGAAGGTCATTTCTCATCCTCAGGGCTTGAGAGAGCAGCAGTCCCATCCTCTCCGAGGGCTTAGGCAGTGGCCCTGTTCTCCCCAAATGCTGGAGTGAGGGTTGCAAGCTTGGGGAACTTTGGGGAGACCACCTTTTTCTTGGTTCTACTTCAAACCAGCACAAATAAGGATCTCATTAAAATTAAAAACTTTTGTGTCTCTAAGAAGTTTTATCATGAAATACGATGAAAACTTATACAATGGGAGAAAATACTTGAAAACTACATAGCCTATAAGGGTTTAATAATCCAGAATATATAAAGAATTCCTTCAACTCAAAGCAGAAAGATGATCTAATTTTAAAATAGGTAAAGCACCTGAATAGACATTTCTCCAAGAAGATACACTATTGGCCAAAAGTCATGTGAAAAGATATTCAATATTGTTAGTGATTAGGTAAATGCAAATCAAAACCACAATGAGATATCATTCCATACCCACTAGATTGGCTACTACTAATAAAACAGAAAATTATAAGTGTTGGAGAGTATGTGGAAAAATAGGAACACTCGCGCATTGCTTGTGGGAATTTAAAATGGTGCAGCCATTGTGGAAGAGAGTTTGCAGTTCCTCAGGAAGCTAAATATAGAATTACCATATGCTCCAGTAATCCCACTACTAGGAAAATACCCAGAAAAACTGAAAGCAGGTACACAAACAGATATTTTCGTACCAATATTCATAGTGGTTTTATTCACAATTGCCAAAAGATGGAAGCAACTCAAGTGTCCATTAACAGAGAATGGATAAACAAAACGTGGTATATATACCCAATGGAATATTATTTAGTCATAAAAAGGAATGAAGTTCTGATACACACAAGAACATGGATAAACCTGGAAGGTATGAATTGAGTAAAATAATCCAAATAGGAGAAATGCTGATATAAAATAATTAGCATAAGCAAACTCATAGATTCAGAATCTAGAATATTGGTTACCAGGGGATGTGGTATATGTAATAGAGAGTTAAGGCTTAAAATGTAAGGAGTTTCTATTTGAGGTGAAGGAAAGATTTTTGGTAATGGCTTTTGGTGGTGGTAACACAACATTCTGACCATAATTAACGCATTTGAATGTGGAAATTTTAGGTTGTATGTATATAACTAGGATAATTTTTAAAAATACATGGAATTGCACTGTACTCAAAAAGTGAACCCTAAGTTGAGCATGGACTTCAGTTAATAGTACAATTATAAAATATGTTTTCATCAACTGTAACAATATACCACACCAGTGCAAGGTCTTAATAATGAGGTGGTATATAGGAGTACTGGTTTGTTTGTTTGTTTTTTGTATGCTGTCTGGAGGGGTCACATTTCATTATTTTTCCATGTGTGTATCCCATTACTGCAGCACCATTTGTTGAATTCATTGTTTTACTTGTTTTTTGATGGTTTGTTTTGCTTGTTTGTTTGTTTTTTGGGAGATGCATGGACTGGGAATTGAACCCGGGTCTCCTGCGTGGCAGGTGAGAATTCTATCACTGAACTACCCTTGCATCTCCAGGAGTCCTGTATTTTATGCATGATTGTTTTGTAAACCCCAACTTCTCTAATAAAAATGTGCAACATATCAAGTACATAAATTGTGAATCACAAGTCACAGTTCATGTTGTTTCGTGACAATATGAATGCATACTTTTTTCATCAAGTAAAAAGTAAAAATCTTTCACCTCATCAAAATTATACATGCCCCTCCTAAAATTTTAATCATGTGCCACAGTGATCACAAATTCAAGATACACAAGTTGGCATGCCATTTTAAACTGATGTATTTAGAGCAATTTAGGACTTTGTTACTGGAGAAAAGACTCTGCAAAAATTTCAGCAAGCAAAAGTGGGACAATTATATGATAGAGATTGTGGTCTGGAACTGACAAGGACAGGTGAAAAAAAGGAGTCAAACATTTCTCCTTTTCTGATTTGAAATTCAGTAGGCTGCACATTTAGTAGTGTCAACTGTTGTACTTTTTGAGGGACAATGTCCCTGTACTCATGGAAGTTACAGTCTCCTGCAGCTATTAGAAAAATCACAAAATATTATGTAGACCTGTATTAGAAATAGCTTTGAAATTATCTTCTCCCAAATGATATTAATAGCTAATAATTATTGGGTGCTTATTATGTGATGGTCACTTTTCAAAGATTAATTCACTTAATACAACGTGCTTATTATTCTTATTTTATGGAGAGGGGGATTGAAGCACAGAGATGTGTAGTAATTTTTGCACTGGTTGGACAATCAGGAAATGGTGGAGATGGGACTGAAACCCAGAAGACTGGGTCCAGAGTTCTTGGTCTCAATAACTAGTGTATCTTTCATCTATATGTTATAAGATGAATTTATAACAATAAAAATAATAATCGCTATGTGCAATGAATTAATTGGCCTTTATTTAGCGTTATGAAGCACAAATAAACAATAATCTTGTTTTCATGTTAGTTATTTGTAAGCATTTGGAAAATAATAATACTTTTTAGGATTCATGTGAGGATTCAAGAATATAACAGATGTGAATGTGCCCAGGAAACTGCTCAGGACATAAAAGGAGTTTAATAAATATTGAGTCTTTAAGAAATTGTGCACAGAGTATTCTATGTACCTTATCCTTAACTTTTAAACATTAGCCTAAAATTGGACTAGAAATGCTTAAATGTAACAATGAAAACTCCAAAATATAAAATAAATTTGCAAGTCACTGCCTATAAAAGAAAATAAAATGCTATATATTCACCAAACTGTTTTATTTTCCTTCTAGTTATCCAAGATACAGCCCAACTTGTATCTAAGAGGAGCCATGAGATATTTTCTGGCTAATGGAGTCTGGATGAATATGAGACATTTCACTTCTATATCTGGTCTATAAAACATCCTACAAGATTCTCTCTTGGGGTTCTGTTATACCAGCTTCTGCCAGACCAAAATTATATTTAGAACAGCCAGAAAAATGAAATGAAACACAAAAACAAAATAACACATAATATTAAAACACCTGTTTCAAGCCCTCAGAGATCTTTGAAGGTATTGAAGAGTTATTAAGATACTTGAAATTTGAAGGACCATGATGCTATTGACAGGAAAAAAATCAGTGCAGTGAGCATGATTTCCCATGACACTTTTATCTATCTAACCATCTGTCATTATATATAACAAGCAGGCCAAAAATTCGAGAACCAAAGCTAGGAAACTAAAATGCTAAACAAAACTACTGTTATTACCTCAAATTGGGGAGTTCAAATCATAAGCACAGGACACACCTAGTGCAGAATCTCTGCGTCTATGTTCCATAGTTAGAACAATTTAGAAATGGACCAGACCTTACAAGGACTGACATGAAACCTCAAATCAGCTCTATCTTTAGCCAGAACCTAAAGAAAATTTTCTCAAGAGAAAAGTAACATTTGGATACCGACATGTAATAAACACAATGTCTAGCATTCAGCAGATAATTATCAAACATATCAAGAGTTGGAGGGAAAAAATAGTTAAGAGAAATAGACATATGAGTGATGAAGATATTTGCGTTAGGAGAGACAGAATTTAAAATAACTGTGATTAAAATTTGAAGAAAATAGATGACGAGATGGAAATTTTTCCAGCACACTTGAATATATGAAAAATTAAGTGGAAATTCTAGAACTAAAAATACAATTAGTAAAATTAAAATTTCTAATGGTAGTTTTTGCACCAGAATAGGCACAATTGAAGAAAGGATTACCAGATCAAGAAAGAGAGAGATTAAAAAATATGATATACAGAAGATTTAAAATGGCATATGGAACATATTGGAAATATATACATGTAATTGGGCTTCTAGTAGTAGAAGGAAAGAGATGAGGCAGAAGCAAATTTTCAAGATATTAATAGCCAAAATTCTTCTGAAACTAATGAAAAACATCAAACCAAGATAGAAGCAGCCTTAATAACTCAAGGTAAATTAAAATAATAAAAATCATACCTAAGCATGGTAAAACAGGAAAATCTTAAAAGTAGCCAGAGTGTAAAAGATGCATTACTATCAAAGGAACAACAAGACTAGCAGCTGACCTCTCAACTCAAATAACATTAGCCAGAAGATAATGAAGTATCATTTTTTTAAGTGCTAAAAGAAAATAAATGTCAAATGAGAATACTATAGCAACATTAGCTATAATTAGGCCTAAGAATTGCTGCCAGGAAACCTCTTTTGTGGCTCAGATGTGGCCTCTCTCTTGAAGTCCAACCCCCCACTATATGGAACATGAAATTCAGAAGTGAAAGTTTCCCTGACAATGTGGGACATGACTCCCAGGGATGGGCCTGGCTCTGGCACCGTGGGATCACAATAGAGAAGAGAATGATCAAAGGAGAAGGGAGAGTTGTAACAGAAAAGATGGGATTTAAAAAATGACTGCTGAATCACTATCCTGATATTTCTTTCAGCCTCCAGTGTTTTGGAGCAGGTAGAAGGAAAAACCTGAAAATGTGGAATAGTACCCCATACCAAACTTTGAAAATCTCTTCTGTAACTACTTGTTAAAATATACTTTGAAAATTATTGCTTTTTCTTTTTTGCGTGTGTATGTTATATCTCACAACAAAAACATTAAAATATGAAAAAATGAATGTTAAATAAAATATTTCACAATAGATAAAATAAAAACTATTACTAATAGACTTGTATTAAAAGAAATATTACAAGACAGAATGACTTAGAAATAGTCAAAACAATCTTAAAGGTGAAAGAACATTGTAGAACCTAAATGAACAGATTAATGATTTATTATAAGAATTATAAAGCCATATTTAATAAGACAATGTTGTACAAATGCAAGGCTAGACAGATGAATGTCACAGAACAGGAAGTCCAGAAATAGATTACACATATATATAGTTTTTAACTTAGTGCCACAGGAATCAAGGAGAAAAGCTATTCTTGTCAATAAATTGTGCTGGTGCAACAAAATGCTCACTTGGAATGAAAACAAACTTTGATTCCTAACTCACAACATAAATTATTCAAGATGGATCATAAACCTAAATGAGAAAAGTAAAACAATAAAGATGCTAGAAAAAAATACATAAGAGAACTTCTTCTTGATGTTGGGGTTTGCAAAACTTTTTAACCTGGACACAAATAAGCCTAATAACACAAGAAAAAAATGATAAATTAGGTGTCATTAAAATTAAGTACCTATGTCCATCAAAAGAGATTATTAATAGAATGAAAATGAACTCTTAAGGGAATAGTAATACAGACTGAGAAAATGTTCACAATGCAGCCATCTGCCAAAAATGTATATCCAGAATATAAAAAAATTAATCAAATCAATTAAAAAGACAATCCAATCAAACAGAACAAAGGACTTTAACAGGATCTTAATAAAACAGTCTCTTTAAATGGCCAATGAGCATATAAAAGGATACCCAATATCACTATTATTAATATTATGATTAATCATAAACATATTAAAATCACAATTTTATACTGTAATACCCCTGCAAATCCATCTGAATGCCAAAATTACCAAGATTTCAAAACCGAGTGTAGAAAAAGTTGTGGAGCAACTGTTACACAGAGTATCAACTCATTCAACCACTTTCAAACCTACTTGGTAATATCAAATAAAACTAAACAAATCCTAAACTTTGTTCCAATAATTGCACTTTTAGGTATATATTTAAGAGAAATGAGTGCCTCTGGAAGAAACGTACCAGTTTTTATAGATGCTCTAGCATAAGAACTCAAACTAGAAAAAAAAGACCCACAAATATTCATCAACAGACGTCTAGATCAAAAAAATATGGTGCATTCATACAATGGAATACTACAGTCACAAAAAAACAACAAATACTAACATATCCATCAAAACGGATGGCTCATGTTCATTATTTGAGCAAAAGAAGATGTAAAAGTATCTGTGTGATTCCAATTTATATGGCGTCCTAGTAGGTATCAACCAACTAATTGGTAAGGATAGAGGTAAAACTAGAGGTAACTGTGGAATGGTGGGAAATGGCTGAGGAGAGCTAAGAGGGAAACTTCTATGGGTTAGAAATGATTATATCTTAATCTGTGTGAGTTTTATTATACATGCAGGTGCATGCATATATAAACATGCATCAAGCTATACCACTTTAGTGTATACATGTTATAATACAATAAAAAAAGAAGAAACTAAAAGGAATGCATATTAAAGATAAGGGCAGAAATTAATAAAACAAATCTACAACTTAAAATTGTAGATTCTTTAAAAAGGAATTTTTTAAAACCAAAAATACATTATTTAAATATACCAATCAAGGAAAAAAAATGAGATAAGGTGGGCATCAGTGCAGCTCCCATAGATGTTTAAAAGATAAGAGATGATTCTCTGAACAAATTCACAACATTAAATCTGAAAGTTTAGATGAGAATTATATTCTGTGAAAAATATAATTTATCAAACTAACAAAAAACTTTCTTAAACTTTAGAAGAAATTAAATATCTGAAAATCCTTATATATATTAATTTGGTCAGTAAAAAAATCTTCCAACAAAGAACATTATTTGCTTAGGTAAGTTCCCCAGTGAAGTCTTCCAAATATTGAAGTAAGAATAAAACAACGCTAATTATACTTTTCTAGAGAATTGAAAACAAAGCATCTCTTCAATTTATGTTAAGACTCAGCATGACATCAATCTCAAATTAGGACATTATGAGAAAGATATTACAGGCCAATTTCACATGAACATGAATGGAAAAGAACATCAACAAAATTTTCACTAATCAACCCAGTAGTATTTCAAAAGTATTATTTATATGTCATGACCAAGTTGGGCTTATCTCAGGAATCCATGTTGGTTTAATATCTAGTTTTGTTCATATTTAATCTATTTAAGTGATTGTACTACAATAAAAACCTATGTAACCCTTTCAATAGATATAAAAAAATTTGCTAAATTTCATTGCCCATTCATGATTTAGTTTTTTAATTAGTTAAATAGAACTCCTTTAATGTATAACAAGTTTCTAAATGATAATGATAACAACAATAACACAAACATAATTATTGGTGAATTAGTGAAACGCTAATCCCCTGAGATCAAGGTGAGATAAGGATGCACTTGTCTCTATTCGACACTTTCATTCAACATCATATTTGATGTACTAGTCAGTGCAATAAGGTAAGAGAAATAAATAAAAGTTATAAGGATCGAAATGAAATAATTAAAACCAGATAATGAGATTGTATGCATGGAAATTAAAACAAAACAAAGAAACACACACACACACAAAAACAGGTAAACTATTAGAAATAACAAGTGAATTCAACAAGCTTGTTATATACAAGATTAGTACACAAAACTCAATTTGATTTCTGAATACCAGCAACAAAAAGTAAAATTAAAAAAAAATAATAATAAAAACTAAAGTAAAAAAAAATCTTTTTAAAGTAAAATAAAAAATATATGTAATTTACAATAGCAACAAAAAATAGAAATTATTTAGTAAGTCTGACGAAAGAGTACAAGACTTCTGGAAAAAACTAAAAAATATTGAGAGAAAATGTCTACACACAATCATAACAAAAGCTATCTTTACACATTTTAATTTATGTATGTCATATTAAGTTTTAGAAATTAAAGAAACTGAATAGAGGGATATTTTACTTTCTAGATTGAATATCTTAATATTATAAAATGATATGATCTTCCCGAATTGATCTACTGATTCAATGTAATACAACAAAAAAAGTATTAGAGGGTCTTTTTTTGTTCTTGGATCATGAAAACTAACAAGTTTACTTAATATTTATTTGAGAATTATAAGAGCCAAGCATAAAAGATAATCTTGAGGTAGAACAAAGACAGACACTGGCAGATATCAAGCTTTTTATAAAACTATGGTAGTCAAGACGATGTAATTAGGGGCATGGGGAGAGAAATGAATCTTTAAAATAAATGTAGAATTTGGGCATGGGTGGTTCAGTGGTAGAGTGCTCGCCTTCCATGTGGGAGACCTGGGTTCGATTCCCAGACCATGCACATAAAAAAAAAAAATTGCAGAATTCAAGCAACAAACCCACATATATATATGGCCACTTGATTTTTGACAAATGTGTCACTACAGTGCATTGTGAAAAGAGGGTCTTTTTATCATTAGTACTTAGCAATTAGATATCCATATGGGTGACAAAAGTGAATCTCAATCCCTATTCCAAATTATACCTAGAAATCAATATCAGATGGATCATAAAACTAAATATGAATATGAAACAAACTTCCAGATGATAGCATACAGGAATATCTTTATGATGTTAAATAGGCAAATATTTATTTAAAAGGACATAAAAAGCACAATCCATAAAGGGAAAGATTAATATAGTATGCTAAATTAAACTAATACCTTCTATTTCCCAAAATACAACTTTAAGAGAATGAAAAGGTAAGACACGGTGCTGCAGAAGACATTTTCAAATACATAATCAACAAAGGTCTCATATCGAGAATATTCCTATAAATCAGTAAGAAAAAGACAGCCACTTCAACTTAAAAAAATAGACGAAAACATTTGAACATACACTTTTGAGAAAGGGTATATCCAAAATGCCAATAAACCTGGAGAGGGGGCAAAATTCCATGAGTTATCAATCAGAGAACATAAATTAAATCATAATTTGATACCACTATTCAGCCATCAGAGAGGTTAAAATGAAAAAGGACTGACAATACCAAGTTTTGATGAAGGTGTGGAGCGAATAGAATTCTCATGAACACCAACCACTTTTCAAAACTATTTTCTAGTATCTACTAAAGCTGGATATATGCATATCCTATGGCCCAGCCATTCCACTTGTGGGTAAATGCCCATAAAATATGTACTTATGTGCACTAAAAGACAGCACAAAAATGTTGACAGTAACACTTCATTGTGGCCCAAAAAGAAAATGAGGCCCAGAATGGTGAAATGACAAATATCCCAATCTTGGGCTACCTGGACCTACACTATCGCCATTACATTATTTTCACCCCCGCCCCATAGCTCATCATTTCCTGAACTTGAAGCAAAAGCAAATCAACAAATATTTATCACGCTTGTCACATTGTGAGGTGCTAAGGATGGCTGAGGACTTTTAGCACAAGTCCATCCCTTGCCACTCCTTCAACTTCCTTCCCTGCTGGGTTACCACTGGGGGGATTCAAGAGAAACACTGTGAACCAATTTACATTTTAACCGACCATTCTGGCTGCTCAGTGGAGAAGGGATCCTCCTGCTTCCCAAGAGCAAGCAGGAGATGAGAGCAGAGACTATTCACAGAAGTCAAGACAGGAGATGATGGTTGAGAGAAAAAGTCACATTGCACAACCTCCCTCCATATACACACATACAAATCCTACAGGGGGACATTCTCTTCCTAAATGCAACAGTGACAGAGCATCTCCAAAAGGCATTATGAAGCCCAAGCAAACTGCTAATTAAGTCTGGAAATGCAACGAGTAAAAGAAGAAAAAATGCTCGCTTTTAATGTTACGGAGACAAATGTTTACTCTCTGAAATGAAGACTGGCAATAGAAAATGAACAAAGCTCATTCTAATTAGCACTAATCTGTCTCCCACACGTGTGTGTTGATGAGATAGCTACAGTACTCAACTGATGGGGGTGAAGGGACAAGAATGAAGAGTTCAGCTAAGCTGCCTTAAGAGACACCCATCTGTCCAGGATGCTCCTTTGTAAGCAAATTCTTACCAAAACCAGCTCTTCAAAACTCTCAAACCTGGGGGGCAGGGGATAGGGTGCAGCTGACGGGATTCTGTAAACAGGCCTTCCATGCCAGGACTACTGGGCCTGAAAAATCAGGCCCCCTCTTGGGAACAACAAAGAAAAACAGGCACAACATAATTTGAGCCAGTTTTAGTTTGGGTTTTTCCAGAAGCTGGACCCTAAGCAAAGGATCCAAGTACAAGTATTTATTTGGGAGGTGCAAGAAACATTACTAAGAAAGTGGAGAAGAAAGACAAGGAAGAGAAGGCAATTTCCATTGTGGATGAAAGAAGCTTAATCTTAAGAGGAAATTGGGAAACTGCGTAAAATAAATGCTAAGAAATTACACCACCCAAGGAATCAGGGGGCTGGAGTATTTATACAGCAATTCCTTGTTAGTCATTGGTTGAGAGATGCTGAAGAGCAGGGAGTGAGTATTTTCTAAGCATTGCCTGCTTCCTGGAGCGGATGCTTTGAAAAAAGTTCTCAAGGAAGAGATGCAGATACTACCATTTGGAAGTCAGCAGGGGCTCTCTGAAGTCGTAAGGAACAAGGAATGTGGGCAGAGCACTCACAGATTCTGTGATGCTACATCCTTCTCCTCTGTGCCAAGAACAGGATTTCTTTACCTCTGCAGAGGAAATGATTCCAACGAATTGCAAAAAGGAGAAAGTCCTCTATGTATTTCTCTCAAAGCACTCCTCATTGATTTATCCATCATATTATTGTTATAAATTAATAAAGTAAGGCACGTGTTAATTTACTTTATAGGTTTCTAAGCCACTGATTTCTTATTATCCCTTTCTATTACTCAACTCACTGACTCTTGCAGATAAATTGTCTGCAACACAAATGCATTCCAGACTCTTGGATTTTATTAAGTATATAAAAGGTGTGTGATTTGTATTAACAACTCAACTCATCACCCCATATTCAAAACTTAGCCAATTAAGCTCAAGTGCATACTAAAATAGGAGAGAGGCTCCCAATTTCTAGTTAATATTCTTATTGCCTAATGAATTGCTCATTCTTTCTAATTCTAGTGCCATTTACTTAATTCTCTTTTAATTTCTGAAATGTAAGAAAAAGCATGTCTAATTTTCTAGATGTGTGAAAATATATTGTCTTAATATTATTTGCTAAAATTTCCTAAGAACTTTGAAGATCAGGGCCATAATTAGTAATAAGTAATATATCCACTACTTGACACAATGCCAGGTATGCAGTTGGCACTGAATAAATGCTTGCTGAATGGATATATGAACCTACATTTATATGGCCAACACATAGGCACAAGTTAGAAGACTGTTCAGTTTTCAGTGTAACAGCTTGTTTACTTAACTGGTAGCTGTTGTCCTCCTCTGTTTTTGGTGAGCCTGGTAAAGTGTAGAAATATGCTTGTATTTATTCTATTTCTTAGGTCTAATTGGTAGTTCTTTATTTTTATAGCCCTCTGATGCATTCATAAATTTCAATAATAATAGAAGCCATTTAGCCACCCGTTTATTCATTCAAACCATTTATTAAATGCCTACTATAAGCCAGGCCTTACATACAATTTTATGATGCAGATAAGGTTAGAATGATGCCCAACCCTCTAGAACATCATTGTTTGTGGTGAATAGTTTAGAATGCAACTGTGTTATGCGATTAACAATGCAACCCACAGAACAAGGAAGCTGACGTCAGAGAGATTCAAGAAAGTTTCATCCAACATGGGATATTTGAGATGAGTCTTCTTGACTGAGGAGGCTTCCAAATGGTGAAAAAGGTAGGAAAAGCCATTTTGGATGAAGAGAACAGTTTATGTGTAAAGTCTTGGCTTTTTTGGAGTATGCATTTTTTTCAGGAAACTTTAGTGCAGTTTGCTACAATGATTCAATTGTAGTATACCAGCAGCATCATCAACATCACCAAGGAATTTGTCAGAAATAAAAATTATAAGGGTCTACCCCCCAGACCTCTTCATTCAGAAATTTCAGGGGTGGGGTCCAGCAATATTATTTTAACAAGTTTTTCACTCAAATGATTCTGATGCACATCAGATTTGAGAACGACTGGACTGGACTGAACCCACCGGACTGGGTCTTTTAGGGTGAAGTGTCAACAGAGAAGTACGTTGTTAATTGGGTGATTATTGATGGGCTTAAATTACTTGATAGATTATCATGTTAAATTTCATATCTGATCATCCCAGAAATATCAAGTTGGATTCTAATTTTGTAGAAACAACAAAAGAGAATATCATGGATTGTTTATAAGCCTTTACTCAGGGATACTAAATAATTAATCCATTGGACTCTTCCTATCACTACCTCCAGCTCTTAAACTGTAAGACTCTGTTTAGCAGGCTTCAGTGTCCTTAACTAAGGTCAATAGAACCCACATCAGAATTTGCCTCTAGGCCCTTCAATCGTCCTTCTATTGGCATTGATCATGCAATAGGAACTGTTCTAAACTGTTTCACAGCAGTCCAGAGACAATATATTAAACTAACCAATGGGAATGGCTATTGTTGGAATTCCATTCAGTGATTTAAGTACCCTACTAATTTACTGGCCCACAGCCTTCTCTCTCAGTTATATATTGCCACAATAATGCTACATAACAAACCACCATACAACCTTAGTAGTGTGCAACAAAAACTATTTTCCCCATATACCTGGGATGGATTGCTGGGTGGCTCTGCAGCTCTAGGCTGGACTAAGTTATGTGCCTAAGGGTTGGCTGGCTATTGGTTGATCTAGGATGTCTTCAACTGGAGGAGCAACTAGGCTCTGCTCCATGTGTCTGTCATCCTCCAGCATCCTGGCCCAGGCAAGTTCTCATGATGATGGCGGAGGGCAAGTAAGGGCAAGTAAAAATGCAAAATTGCTTATTCTAACCTCTGCTTGCATCATATCTGGTTAAGCAAGATGGTTAAGCTGAGACTTGGGGGGGGATACATGACAACAGACCTGAATCAGGAGGGAGAGGTAAAGAGTTGAGGTCATGGAAAATATCTACCACACTCTGATTGGAAACTCTCCCTTACTACCCTTCACCCCCTGGCTACCTCTTACTCACCTTTTTAATTTTACCTTAGATGTAACTTCCCTGGAAAACCTCCACTGATTCCTCAGGCTGGATCCATGCCACTCCTATGAGCTTCTGTAGTTCCCTATACATTCCCCTTATTGTAGCACTTAATATGTAGCCATGTGTTAGCAATTTCAAGAAAGGTAGTTGTGAGGGATACTGATCACATATATTTGAAAAAGGTTGTAGCTTCTGATTACCTTAAATGATTGGAGAGCTACATTAAGGATCTATTTATTGGTTTGTTGAAATTTCAATGTCTCAAATAAAAGACATTCCATTTATTATGAAAACTGATTTTTCTCATCAGTACCACACATAGCACTATGCTTTTGTATATGCTGTCCCTTTCATCTGTGACATCTTTTCCCTTTGTGCAAACTGAATCCTCCTTATTGTACCAGGCTTAGTCCATAGCTATCCTTCATGCTCCCATAGTAGCCCACTTCCTCTAATATAGCACTAATAACTCTGTTCTAGAATTGGTGGCATAAGGGCAACAGATTATTCCCACTAGCTAATAGGAAGAAGCTTCTCGTGTACTGCTAGATCGTGCCCTCAACAGTACAGGAATGAAAGGTAATTTATACTCCGTGTGTCTCTCATGGATTGGTGTAAAGGCATCTGGTGAGCATCAGGTAGCAGCTTCTTTTTCTAATCCCCAACACTTGATCCCAATAAACTTAACTAACTAGTCATCTGCTCAAGCAAAAATGTTCAGTTTCTTCTAGGTCATGAGAGCCCTGCTGAAAATCCTAAATTGGGTGCTCAATCCTTCCCATGGGTATTGTCATCTTTTCATCCACAGGTGTCTGAACCCAGATTTCAATATTGATTTCTGACCTCTCCTATCCAGATGGCCCACCTCTAATGCATTCCCAGGAGCTCCCAGCATCCTGGTCAGATGGGGACAGGCTTTTAGAGTTGTTCATGCCTCTCCTTCCTTCTGTGTATTTTTTTCCTCTCTTCTTTAAAATATGTATTTCCCATAATGTTTTAGTTCCCCCCAAATTTGTGCTTTTCATCTTCATTTCTCTTAGGGAGTTCCAGCAGCTGAAGAACTATACCCCATCTGCTTATCTTTTAGTCTGAAGTGGGAAACTAGATGATGACGTCTTAAAAAAGAAAGTGAATACTGACTCAGCAAGTATACATCATTAGCAGGCAGCAAGTTGGTCCCAGGAGTGGTGATTAGGCATTTAGAGCAATAATAAAGATGGGAAACCTGAAGACCATATAGCCAAAAGTATTAAAAATAATCACTGACTTGCCAATTTTGTGAAGTCAATGAGTTGCAAGCAGTTTGACTCATATCATGAAAGAGCCTTTAAAAAAAATTAACAGAACAAAATTCTATCAAGCTCACTAGTCAATATTCTGAATGAGAAAACTGTATGTTCCCATATCATTTTGGATGCTTCCAAGGCGAAGGAGGCCCATTAGGAAAAGGTTTCTACCTGGAATACTGATGGTCCTCAGGGCTCTGTTCTAATTGTACTTCCTCTCTAAAAGATGCCTTCTCCATTTTTGTGGATTGCATTTCCACATTTAAGCTATTGACTCCTGTATCCATAGCTTTAGCCCATACTATCCCTCTGAGCTCCAGACTCATATAGGCAATAGCCTACCATATATTTCCACTTGGATGTCTTAGAGACACTTTGTGCTGTTTGGTTTTCATTTGTCCCCTCCAAATACACTCTCCACACTTCTACTACCCTGCTCTGGGCCACAGAAAACTGACTCTATGAACATATCAACCTAATTTCCCAGTCCTGTGGATTTTAGAGGTTAATTGCAGGCAGGGCTCAGAGGAGGGGAGTGGAGTAGGGTGAGCTTTTTCTCCCCCAGACCTCTTCCTACCAGACTATGTTTTATCAGGTCCACAGTGCTCCACCTAAGGTCCCATGTTTTACTGGATGGCTTTTGATAACCATCCCTTCACTTTCCTTTTCTGACCTAGAGATAGCAGTAATGGCTTTCCATTATTGCTGATGCCAGGGTGCCTCACTGTCCACTGTTGATTTTCCTCTAACCTGCTCACAACTTTGTAAAAGACTCTTAATTAAACTTTCTTCATTATCCCTTCTGAATGTGCATCTGTATTCAAATCCCTTATGTATTAACTGGGTTCATCCTCTCTCATTCCCTATCTCCAGCATCATCTCCTGACCCTTCTCCAGTACTTTCTCTCAAAATGAATCTCTCCATCATCTACCCTATAGGTCCACCCAGAAATCTGGAGTGCCAGTTTGAAGCTATTATGTACCCCAGAAAATTCAAGTCCTTTAATCCTCATTCAGTATTGCTGGGTGGAATCTTTTTGACTGATTCCATAGAGATATGACCCACTCAGTTGTAGCGGTAACTTTTGATTAGACAGTTTCCATGAAGATGTGTCTGTATCTCCACCAATTCAAGGTGGGGTTGCTTACTGGAGCCCTTTAAGTGGAAACCACTTTGGAAAAAGTTTTAGAGCCACCAGAACCAACAGAGCCCACACAGTCAGAGACCTTTGGAACTGAAGGAAAACGCCCCCAGGGAAGCCTTATGAAATAAGGAGAGAAAGCTAGCAGATGTCACCATGTTCGTTTTTTCAGCTGAGAGAGAAATCCCGAACATCATCAGCCTTCTTGAACCAAGGTATCTTTCCGGATGCCTTAATTTGGACATTTTTATAGACTTGCCTTAATTTGAACATTTTCATGGCCTTAGAACTGTAAACTTGCAACTTAATAAATTCCCCATTTTAAAAGCCGTTTCATTTCTGGTATATTGCATTCCGGCAGTTTACAAACTAAAACACCTGGGGATCACGGATGACTCCTCCCCCTCTTTCTACCTCCTTTCAATTATCAAATCCTGTGCGTTCTAATTCTCTTTTATATCCTCCCACTTCTCATCAACCTTGGTCCAGGACAACATCATCTCTTACCAAATTTACTGTGGCAGCATCCTGAATGACATTCATACTGTTACTCTTTTTTAACTTAAGTAACATATGTATTAAACATAAAAATTTGTCATTTTAACCATTGTAAGTGTGCAATTTAGCGATATTCATTATAATTATATTTTTAATGTTATGCTACCATCACCACCATCCATTACACAAAATTTTCACCATTCCAAAACAGAAACTCTTCAACTACCAAGCAATAACTCTCCTTCTGCCTGCCCCCTGACCCAGATAATCCCAATCTACTCTCTGTCTCTAAGAATTTTCTTATTCTAGATCATTGGTATAAGTGAAATCATAAGCTATCTGTCCTTTTGTGTCTGGTTTATTTCGATCAGTATAACGTTTTCAAGGTTTATCCGTGTTGCAGCATGTATCAAAACTTCATTCCTTTTTATGGCTGAATAATGTTCCATTGTATGCATATACCATATTTTTTCCATTCATTTCTTGAAGGATAATTAGATCATTTCCAACTTTAGACTATTGTGAATAAGACTTTCAATTCTTTGGAATCTATACCCAGAGGTAGGATTGCTGGGTCATGTGGCAATTCTATGTTCAACATTTTTGAGGAACCATGAAACTGCTTTTCACAAAAACTGCAACATTTTCCATGCTTTTAATCTTGACCTACTCCAATCCATTCTCCACAATACGGTCAGGATCATCTTCCATAAATGCAAAACCTCATTCAATCACTCATCTTGAAACTTTCAGTGTTCTGCTTTGGCTTTAAGCTCAAGTCAAAACTTTCAAATATGACTCAAGGGCATACATTAACTGGTTTCCAGGACTCTTTAGCCTCTTCCTTTACTATCTGCTTTGCTCTCCATTTTCATCTCTGAGATTTTATTCTACTCCAAATTTCATCATATTCTTCCACCCCTAGACTTTTGTACATGTTGATTCTCTCATAGGAACATCCTCTCCTACCTTCCCATCCCCTTTTAGTTCATCAACAATACTCATGACTACATTATATGCTCAATTTAGGACAGGGATTCTGTCTGTTGTATGCACCATTGTATCTCTAGAACCTCATATAGTGCCTGAAACCTACCACACCTGTCCAACAAGGCAGTCACTAGCCACAAATGGTGATGGCGCCATGTGTCAATTCTGAATTGAGATGTGTTGTAAGTTTAAAATACCCTCTTGATTTTGAAGATTTGGTACCAAAAATGTAAAACAGTTTATTAGTATTTTTACATTGATTGCAGGTTAAAATGATATTTTGAACATTTTGAATTAAATGCAATTTAAATTCATTTCACCTGCTTCTTTTTATTTTCATTAATGATAATCACTTTAGCATTACAGAATTTTTTAGAAAATTAAAAATGACATATGTGGCTCACATTACATTTCTGTTGGAAAGCCTTGTCCAATATGTATTTGTTAAAGAAGAGAAGGTGAGCAACTGAATAAATGAACAAGAAAAGTGTTCAGCTTCCAAATTTGTCTTTTTTTCCTTTGGAAAGTTTCTCCAAATTCTCCAATTCTGGGTTAGGTGCCACTTTTATGTTCTCTCCAAGGACCCTGTACTCCTCCCATTATAGCTACTGTCACATTGGCTATAAAGGAAAATAATCTTAAAATATGTAAGCAAATGTTTCAGGGTCATGTGGCCAGAAAGTCCCATAGTCAGAATCCGGTTCTCTGAGAGTCTAATACCCATGTTCTTTCCTGTCTCTCTATGGCACATGATATAAGGAGAGGGCAAGTCTGAAGATTATTCCTGTCCCTACAGGATTTAGTGAAGCTGTTGGAAAAGGGGAAGCAGGTGGCTCCCTCTCATGGATATGGGAAACATTACATCACCAGCAGACTCAGGTTATCAGAGGCAGCTCACAGGGGCAGTTCCATGCCTTCGGAGGGGTCCCAATTTCTCCAGGTGGTCTGAATACATTCTTCCAAGTCAAACAAACATCCCCTACCTTGTTTCCCAGCTTTCTTTGTCTGGACTACAGCTTTGAAATTAATATGCACCCTCTTAGAGAATCTTGCCACTTAAGCTTGCCAGTGGCCTTTTCCCATTATCACTTTGCTTTTGGGGTGAGTTTGGTATCCTGTCATCCTGCCTTATTCTGGAACCTTGATCCAGATCCATTTCCATCTCATAGTTTCCATTTTATTTCCATGTCAACTAATTCTCAAACTAGTCTGTAATACCTCCTTACTAAGGATAGAAGCACGTTTGTCCAGAAGCCCAGGAAAGAGAATAGAAGGCTTAAGAAAGAAAGGAGACTCTTCTAAGTCTGGGGGTAGAGAGAAAGGGACAGCGGCCTGCCTCTGAGTCAGACTGTGAAACTAGTGGCATCTTTTACAGCCTTGCAGTAAGAACCAAGCTCATCTCTGCTCAACCATGGTGAGAGCTCTATTTCGGATAAAGTTTATACGCCTGCCCCTCTTACAACACCCACAAATTACCCTAGTATGGTTTCCTGCCCTGCAAAAAGCAAGTATATGTCTATTTTTATAGGGGTAAAGGGAATGCTTGATATAGAACTCCCAGTACAACATCTTGCGCAGGACAAGTTCTCAATGCACACACTTATATGACTCAAAGCATTTCCTGACACTCATTCTGCAAGGAGCTTTTGAGAGGAGACAACTCTGAAGGGGGTATCACTAAAATAAGAGTAAAAAAACCAAAACAGAAAGGAAGGAAGAAAGTCCTAATTAAGCTTTACATGAACAACTCTTGAAGTGAGATGTCCTGTTCCTTGCAAATCCCATGCAAATAGTCTTCATTAATATAGAACAAGTTAGTCCAGTTTGAAGTCATAAGTCAGAGATTTTTTTCTGGTTCAGTGTTTGAGTCAACTGTCTGAAAGACAGGAATATAATTTTGAAAACATTCACAAAGGAGAAATCCCTTGAGGGCAATGATGGTGGAAGATCCGTGTTGGACTGGAGAAAGTATAGGTATACTCACGTGGACACCTCATCGAGGAGAAGGAGAAGCTAAGAGGGCATGGAAGGACAATTTCTGTGCCCACATGCATCGGTTATTTACCCAGGTGGCTTATAATTGCTTCTTGGCAATCTCAGTGTGAGACGGGGCTTTCAAAATGATTTAGTTCCATTTGAGGAGTACTAGCTTATACTTAAGTTAGTCTTATACTTAAGCTCGTCCAAACTTCATTTGTAAATGTTCATCTGAACACCGAAATCCATAGAGCTGACTGTAGAGATAAAAGACTTAATACTTTTAAAAGTATTTAATGACGTGGGCAGTCATTTAAACTCTCAGAGTCTGTCTTCCCATCTCTAATACAATTTACCTCACGTGCATTTTGTGTGGCTCTGAAGAGATGGCAAAAAGCCATTTGTAAACAACACAGCAATAACAGGAATAGCCACTGCCAGAACTTCCTGAGCACTGATCACATTCCAGGCACCATTTAGTACTTCGCATGCGTTTTTTTCCCCACATAATACTTCCAAGGAGCCTATGATATAGAGACACTATAAATATTTCCACTGTGATGACAAAGAAACTGAGGGTTGGATCACATGACAAGTCAGTGAGAAAAAGAGCTGGGATTTAAAGCAGGAATGTCTGGCTCTGAGCCCAGGGTCTTAACTTTTACCTAATGCCGCCTGCCCCCTTATAGTAACATATGGAGAGTAGTTTGGGCAGCTGTTATAAGTGTGCTTTATGGAGAGACCCAGAAGCCTGGCCATGCTGACATAAGCACACAAGCAAAACACAACAGCTGAAATGAGGCACCACAGGACTAAAATGGGAAAAATCAGAAATTTAAGTTTAAAAATGGATAGAAGCTCCACTTGCTTTAAAAACGCACTGGTCATAGCTCTTGTATCCATAGCAGTATAGCTGGACACATGGCCTGGATGATGCAGGAGGGGAAGAGGCCAGCTGTGCCTCGTTCACAAAAGGAAGTCTCCGGGAAGGGCTAGGATGAAAGAGAAGATAGTCAAAAAGCAAGTCAATGCAGCTGAGTGGGAGGGCACACTGGTGGGAAGAGAACAGAAACATGCTAATTGTTAACAGAGATAATCAACTAGGCAGAAGTTAGCAGGGCAGAAATGGCCTGGTGGCATTGTCCTCAGGGGAGCAAGAAAAGAGGCTGCAATTCAGAGTAACTTGGGGGCACTTCCTTAGATTTTATTAAAAGCACAACAACTGCATGGGGACCAAATGAGAATTTTTGCTACCAATTCTTCCTTAATGTTTTCTGGAAATCTTTTTCCTTCTAACAGCTAAAGAGCTAAAAATTTGTTTGAGGCTGTTGAAGAGAATTTTGAAATTAAGAGCTCTCAGAGGTAGAGTTCTTCCACAGACAAGTAGAAATAAAGGGTCTAATTTTTCCATTAAGACCCCAGAGAGAAAAGATGGAGAACTGATAGGGAGAAAAGCAAAGAAGGATTTAAGGGCAGCCCTTCCAGGCACCAGCCAGCCAGAGCTTGGAGGAGGCTGGATTTCAAGTTTTCCAACCTTAAATTACAGTATGACCCAACAATGTGAAACATAGGTTTGCTTCTCATCACCAGAACAAATCATTTATTAGTGCAAATTGGACTTCTTTGAAGAGCAATTTGGGGATATCCATCACAATGTAAAAATTAGCAATTTCAATTATAAAGATTAAGCTTATATGATATATACCGATGTGTGTACGAAGATGTGTGCTGCAGCTTTATTTATAATACAAAATATCTGGACAATCAAGTTATGGTACATTAAATAATGAAATATTATGCACATCTTGGTCTATTTTTTGAAATGTAGAAAGATCTTCAAAATTTGTTCATTAAAAATTAACAATATATTTAGATGTAATGATGGCATTTGTCTAAGAATGTATTTACATATACAATATAGCCTAATATGGTTTTGTGTGCATAACAATTTCTAGAAAGATTCATAAGCAACTTAAGAGCTGTTTCACACAGTGGAGGATAAAATTAGGGGGACTTTGGTAGAAACACTTTTAATGATCATTTCATATGTTTCTGTACTGTCTGCATTTTTAAATCACAAACATCAATTTAAAAGATATATACTTAAAAAGTTGAAAAGCTGTTTTTCTATGAGGGAGTATAGTTGGAAACGGAAAATCTTCATAAACAAAAATACTAATCCCTGAGCTGAAAACTATAGTAAAATGGAGTCAATACTTCAATACATTTTTAATCTTTTATGATCAGCTAGAGTTTATCCCAGGGATGTAATAAAGGTTTATTATTAGAGAATCTGTTAGCCAAAGGAATTACATCATTAGACAAAGGAAGAGGAATTACATAATGATCTTCTTGTATGCCAAATGACAATTTGATTGTTTAAAAATCTGATTTAAAAAGAACCTTTATAAATAGTAGACTATTATAATAGGATAAACATAAACATAAAAAAATCAGCCAACATCATAATTGGATTTATGGAGATATGCCAATTAGATGGGACATTTTGTAATTTCTAACGTTTTTTATGATGCCCATTTTTGAGTTTTATATAAAGAGAAAAATAATTATTTCAGATTCTATCCAAAAAAAAATTCCTCTGAAAGAGGGAGGCAATTTAATAGAAAGGTTAACTGTGAACCTGAGAGAGCATAATCAGCAATAAAATAGACCCTACTATACCAAGCAGGTCTCTTGCAGCAGGCGGGCCCCTCACCCCTCCTTGCACATTTCAACTACCTCCTCTTAAAAAATTCCGCAAATTCCTCTGAGCAATCAGAACTACAGGTAAACAGGATGCTTGCCCTGAGAACCAGTAAAATGCACAAAGGCAAGATAAGACAAATTCCTGGAAAGAAGCCCCTCCCCTAACCGCTCATCTGCTTCTGTAAATCCAGCTTTGCGCCCTTCCCAATTTAAGCCAGCCAATCGTTTATCTTGTCTTTAACATGTCACCCTGTCTATAAAAACTGATGTTAACCTTTTGATCGGGGCTCACACTTTCAGAGGCTACTAGGCTGAGCCCTATGGCCATGGATGAATAAAAACCTACTTCCAGGGTGGGTCATGGTGGCTCAGAAGGCAGAGTTCTCACCCGCATTGCTGGAGACCCGGGTTCGAGTCCTGGTGCCTGGCCATGCAAAAAAACCCGAAAACTCCTTGGCCCTGGTTTGCTCTGTTTTGCACAACATTTCTACTCATCTCAGCCCCAAATCAATAGGCCAATGCTTTGTTTACAAATTTAGATTGTGCCACTGACATATCTGAAAACATTTAAAAGCCCTTGTTGCTTCATTACTTCTTGTATGTGACCGTAAACTTTTTTTTATAATATATTTTCCTTCAAAATCACCCAGCAAGAAATTACTGAGCACTTTGGTTAAGGACTGTGTTAGGTTCTGGGACTTCCAAAATAAATAAAAGTGAGAAGTCATAATTTAAGATTGATCAGTTTGACCAAGTTTTAGATGTCTGTATGTTTAAAAAAAAGTCAAAAGAAAAGCAAGAAATGAGAATAACGTTTTCAAAGCAAATCAATGAGCAAAAAATGAACAACCCCAATCAACGTAAATAGATGAAAGAAAAAAAAAACTGCAACTAGTTTTCAAGTATTTGAAAAGATTCTCTAGAGAAAAATATTTAAATAAGATGTTTTTAGAAGTTTTCAAATAGGTAAAGATGAAAATGTGATAATACAGATCATTCATAAAGGTGTGGGGATAAAGCATCCTGCTATGCTCACTGAGGGAGCAGAAATTGTTGCACTCTCAAGAATAACATGAACTTATCTTTAAAAATAAAAAGCATAAATGTCCTTTAATTCAGCTGTTATATTTCTAGGAATTTACCCTCATATATAGCAGTGCATTTTATATACCTTAGAAGAAAGTTTGAATGTTTGCTCTGAGTACACTGAAATTATAAAACCCACAACCAAGTCACTGTGCTTCTTCCCCAAGTGTTTAGGGTTTACTAGCAAAGAAAAAATATTTTCTTCTTTTTATCTTTTTCTTTTTTTAATAAGAAAGACTTAAGAATAGTTATTGACTGGAAAGGAGGGCACATAGAGATTATTACATTGAAAATGTGGAAAAGAAAAGGAATAAAAGGAAAAAAAAAGGTTTCACTGAAAATGGAGGAAGATGGAGTTGAAGACATGATCGATTTTATGGCCTTGAGCAGAAAAGAATGGGTTAATCTCGGGGATATATTCAGGAAGGTTCTAAGTAGGGGAAGGAGAGTATAGTCAATTGAGGGAGATCTCCCAGAAATGTTGGCCTCATTGTTCTCACTGAATTCAGAAACAAACCGTCACTGAAGGGTGAGGGGCAGGGACTGCAGAGAGAGGTACCAGTTTAGAAGAGGGTGGAGCAGAATACTAACTCAGGAAAGCAATTGACCATAGCATTCCAGCTGCAGTTGGAAGTTCCAAGAATTGGTTGGGGCAACAAACTGGGCAGTCTTCAGTCATCTGGGTAAGGAAGCAGAGGAAGTGGGTTAAAAACATTGGTCTGAGGAGAGGGGTGGGGTAAATTAAAGGTGCTGGTAAATGTGGGTTTAGGCTGGTTTGAAAAAGAAAAGAAGTCAAGAGCAGGGAGTGGGGCTGTGATTGGACAAAAAAAGAAGTATGTGTCAGAATGCTGGAAGTGTCTATGACTTTGAAGCATTGGTATAATGGGAGAAAAGGTCAAGTGAGTCAAAGAGGGAGGGAGACGATAGTTCAGATGGTCGCGTGATGAAGGGAGATTTCTTAGTGGAGCATTTACAGCTGTTGACAAGGTCCAAAGAATGAACCCAAAAGCAGTATTGATGAAGACTGGGATATGGGAAGTCAGGTGGTTGGGCAGGGACACTGAAAATTCCTATGGAAAGGTCAAGATTTGAAGGAAGGTGGTAGCTTGTTGGGGGAATGCTTATAGCAGATGGCTTTAAGTAGGCTAGGGAATAACTGCCAGAGGATGTGATGAGCTTCAAAGCAGTTGTAAATACTCAAGTGTGGAATGTTGTGAAGGTGGCTGGAGAGCAAGGAGAGATTGAGCAGTTTCCATAGAAGAATGGAAAAAAGGAGCAGCCCATTTAGGCAAAAAGAGGGAGAGAGACAACTTGGTGACAAGTATAAAATTATAAGGACAATTTTTCACAACAAACACAGCTTCAGGCAGTTGAAAAAATCTAGGATACAGGATTGCAGGGTCCATGTGGATTAGAGGGGTGGTCTGCTAACCAAGAAACCCCAAGACGAGAAGCCTAATTAGAAGTAAATGGTCTTAAATGCCTTAATGTCACACACTGATGCCAGACTGTCTGAGGGAACTAGCTGATTCCAATGTCAAGTAGCAAATCCAGGTTTGGATTGATCTCTAGTGACTCCCAATTCATACTCTTCAAAATTTAGCTCACCATTGCATCCATCTACCAATGGTTATTAAGCCTAAAGGCACTAGGGCGAAGGGAATGGAAAGAATTAAGGCAAAGCCTCTTCTCTCAAGAAGAGTAAGATCTGTAAAAGAGAGATAGGACAGTCTACATGACATAGAAGGGCTGTGACAGTGATTTTTAAACTTTAGCATCACGAGATTCATCTGTAGAGTATGTTAAAATGCACACCACTGATTCAGTAAGTGAAGGATGGAGCTCAAGAAATTGCATTTCTAACAAGTTCCTGGGTGATGCTGATGCTGCTGGTCCAAGAGCTACTGACCTAGTCAACTACAAAGGTAGTGGGAATTCAGAATTTAGAGATGCTATTTCAGATTGAAATCAGACCAGGAATAAAATTTCATTAAGTTCCCAGAGTTATGACTTTAGGGTCCATAATGTTCTCTGAAACAGCACGTGCAGTCAATGTGAACTTTCTGTAAAGGAAGAGCCAGGTCTTAAATCAAGTCAAGCAGCTGGGGATTGCATGTTGCCTTGATGCAGACCTGCTCAAGGGTTAGGAACAAGGGCTTCAGGGTGTTTTCTTTATGAGAGCAGATCCTGTGGTTAAAGTTTCATGGCACAAGTTCATGTTCATTGCATGTGTGGGTCGATCTGGACCACAGGAAAAATCCTTCCTCTCAAGCTTTCCTGGGAACAAATAATAATCATAATAGTTACAACTCTACGGAGATTGCAGTTTACAAGTATTTTTACAAATGTTTTCCCAAGGGACCAAGTAAGAAACATTTGAGAAAGTATGCTATAAACTGTAAAGTCTATTTAAATATCAGTTATCATTAAAATTTGATTCTTACTGATTCCCAAAAGTGAGTAGTGCTGTTTATATTTTACCTATGAATAGGTGATATTACAAAGGAAAAATGACTTGAGTGTGGTCAGAAAGATTCCAAGTAGTAGATATACAATTAAAATTACAACTTAGAATTTTGATTCCAAATTAAGTGCTGGGTTAGATGGTACATACCAGACAGGTCCATCTTGGTACCTGAGCCATCCATGGCCACCAGGGAAGAGACAGCCTTTTGTGATGTTTTTTGGTAGTTGTTTTTTGTTTTTTTATCATGCCATTCTCTGCTCTCTTTTCTTTCTCTCCTAAATCCCCCACGGCACCTCCACAGCTCATTGAACCAGAGGTACAGAACTGACCAAAAGAGTAGCCCATCCATAGGCCTGGGGTTCCACTTTGATTCTCAAACTAAAGAGTGCACTAGAAGCACCTATAAACACAGATTGCTGGGCCCCACCCCCTTATTCAGTAGGTCTGGAGTAAAGCCTAATAATGTGCATTTCTAAAAAGTTCCCAAAGTGATGACAATGATGCTGGCCCAGGGACCACACTTTGAGGACCTATAAGTGAAAGAATAGTTAGAGCAATCAGATTTCCTTTCTTCAAAATTCAAACTAGAATACTCTGAGAGATGAGGTTGTTAGAAGTGGAGGATGAAGATGAAAGGAAATATGGGTAAAGGATTAATAAGTAAGACCTGATGGGAATTCTGGCAAAGAAGGCTTATAAAGAAACAGAAAATATACCCAAGTTGAAGAAATGAGGCAAAAATGAAAAAAAACAAAGAGAAAGAATGGAACAGTTGACAGCAGGACAGATAGAAACAACCATGCAAGGTTCTCCCAGGCTGAGAGAGTTTCAGGGCATGACAGTAAAGCACCCCCAGATCTCCTGAGGAAGTCCCTAGCATTACCAGAAGACCAAATTCTCTGCTTCCTCTTCTTTCTGAGTCTTGCTTATTTGGCTACTTTTGGATGCCATTGCAATACTCACTCCTCTGATAGACTTTGTATCTCAGGGAAGTCTCTGTTCCTCTCCAAGAAAGAGCTCCATTTAATCAGGAGAGGAGGCTGAAACATTCTTTTACAGTCTACCCTGTTTGCCTAATACCTAGTACAGTCTATAGATTTGGGAACTCTCTTTCCTAGCATTGTTTGAAGAGTTAAGGCAGCTGCAGAGCCACCTTGGATTCCTTAGGACAAAGCCATTCCCCATTCTCTGGTGTCAACAGGATCAGCCTGATCTGTAACCATACATCTCTCCTGGGTTGCCCTGGCCTGGTACTTGGCATGTGTCTATTCCTCTCATCATATATCCTCTCGTTGGAGACAGCAATTTGTGTCCTACAGAGCTGCCAACATACCTCCCAGCCTGATGGGAAAAGAAAAAAAAAAAAGCAAACAACAACAACCAGAGTATCAGAAAATATAATAGTTCCTAATATTTTAAATGACCAGTTGCATGAGGTTAGGCAATTAACTTTAAAAAAAAATGAAACCCAGAGGATGCTCTCCAAGGTGAAAACTGTGTCTAAATCACAGATAAATTGACTTGTCAACACAAATCAATTGGTAGTTGCCTTCTGGAGCACTGTCTTGAGAAGGATAATGAGCTGATGCCCACCAACGGTATCATGACTGCTTAATAATATCTGTCATGGCATGGGAAGGGAAGTGTTGACACAAATGCCACATATTTGTCTTCCCTGATCCAAACGCTATTATGGATCCCTTCCATTTTTAAAATTCTATGATTCTATGTTATTATCCATAATGTGAATGCATCAAGTATATATTTACCTCCAAAATGTCAGATTTATTTTGCCCAAAAGGGTCATCTTTCGGTTTTTTAACCTCCTGCTGGGTCTTGGGCTCCATTTTCTCTCAGGTGAACACTATAATACTCCAGTTCACAGCATTAAAGTGCACATCGGATGCATAATAATACAATGTCTGCTAAACTCTTCACACAAAGTACCATCGCTAAGCCACACCACCTCCCTGCTCGCTTAGGAAAACCTGCACAGGTTTTCAAAACCCACGTGGGAGGGAACAGCAGCACCTGGGCCACCATTCATGGCTCCAGATACTGTGGCTGCAAGAATAGACTCTTCTTTCTTTTTTGTATGCTGTATGGTGGGGTCACATTTCATTCTTTTTCCATGTGACTATCCCATTATTGCAGCACCATTTGTTGAAATTTTTTTGGCGGCTTGGGGAGGGAGTGAGGGATTTGGAGGTGGGAAGTGCATGGGGCAGGAAAAGAATCTGGGTCTCCTGCATGGCAGGTGAGACTTCTACCCCCAAAGTACCCTTGCACCCCCAAGAATAGACTTTTGATGAATACCACCTTGGTTTCCCCTATTTCTTCCTGAGACTCTCTAAAACTGGTGTCAAATGATTCCAGTGCAGTATTGCTCTGTTTCTGTAGAAACTTTATCAGCATAAAATCACACAGCAGAGAAAATCATTTAGTCTAAGCACTCTTTCAAAGTGTATTAGAAAGACAGCATTATTTATCAGGTGTTTTTAGTATCAATGGGCTGCTTTTAACCTGTGTAAGTTACTTCTCTGAGGCTCAGTTTCCTCGTCTGTCGAAAAGGGGGTTATAATAGATGACTTCCCATGTTCTCGCCAGGTGTGGCATTTCCTGAATTCTATAACCATCTCTGCAAATGATCCGTATACGGATTTAGGAAATTAAATGTATTTAAAAAGGAACTGGCCTGTTTCTAACTATAAATTAAAAATTGTACTTGTTCTCTATCAATGAGAAGCTCATAAAAATAAATAAATATGTAAAAATTCAGTGGCTAAAATCAGACCCCTTCAACTCAGTGTAATATCCCCTGATTCTCAGCCATGGCGGATTTTTCCACCCAGCAGAAATGTGACAATGTCTGGAGACATTTTTGATGGTTGCAACTGGAATGGAGGTGGTGCTACTGGTATCCAGTGGGTCGAATCAAAGGTCTCTGCTAAACATCCTACAATGCACAGGACAGCCCCCACAAAAAAAGAATTATGTGGCCAAAAATCTTACAGTCCCAAGTTTGAGAAATCCTACTTTAACTTCATCTCATTGCTGCACGAATTAACAAAGATTTTGACAGTGGGGAGTGAGATCTTGCTATGCAAACAAGTGTCAGTTGTTCCAATTGGCACAAATCTAGTTAACTGCACAATTTTCAGCAACTGTACCAGGTCAAATTAGCGTTAGCATATAGCTAAAACACTCAAAGTTTCTACATATTACTAAGTAATGTAAGTAAAGTTCATACTAGCAATTTCTGAGCTAATATGTAGTACTTGACACAAGTCATTTTTTCTCTGGTCACATGGCTTGCTTATATGAATTTCTCCCATAATTTTATTTTTAACTTTACTTAAGAAAACTTGCAAGATCTTCCTTGATTATCATTAGATTCAGTAAATAAAAGAGGTTTTTTTTTAATTTCCTAAATTAATCCAGCTAAGATAAGAATGGAATAACTTTTTAATGGAATGTTCCCTCTATTTTGAAGGGGAACCAAAGTACCTTTCTATGTCCAATGTTGAGACTCTCAATGTGGGAGGTAGAATAAAAACATACTTTTGCTTTTCTGTCAATTTTTTTTTAATATTAACTAACCTTAGAGGATTAGAAGGGTTATCACAGAAAAGCCACTAATGCTGAATTTCTCCATAGCCAAAGGAGGCAAGAAACAGCTATGGGAGAATGGTTGTTATAGTACTATCACCTAGCATATCTTGATTAATATACTCAGAAACTGGACCCATTTATCTAGAACAAGCCAGCAAGTTTGAGTCCTGTGATGACTCAGGCATATGGTAATAACTAATATCCCCAGAAAGCTAACTTGGAATTTCAAACCTGTGGAGGCCAGATGCTCCTTTTTATATAGATGCTGTCTCCTTGCTGAGCATCAAATAGGGTCTGAGATACAACCAAACCAGCCTCTCCACTGGCACAAACTTCAATTCCACGTCCTAAACATCCTCCTTCCAGGTAGTGGAGTCAAGATGATCAGTGACCATATTTTCGTAAAGCATCCCAAATAGTAAATTTATCTGTTAAATGACAAAGAAGCTGTATTTGAGCGGTTCCTTCTTCCCACTTGAATTCTCCTAATCACACAAACTTTCCTCTACGAGTTTCTCCCTTGTTTGACAAATGAAGTAATTTGAGAATGGTCAGAGGTCATCTCTGCTTTATGCTCTCATAACACTTTCTGTGCAGAGCAGTGCATGGTTACTGAGCCTGATCAATGATTTGATCTAGTCTCTGCTCATGTACAAATTTTACTGTTTCTAGTATCCCATTTCTGTGGCCACAAAGCCCATCACAAAAACTTAATGGGAGAGCTGAGTCATTTTACCAAACTTTTCCATCTGAAATTTTACTCCAGTCTCAATCATCCAAACAAGGCAGAATCCCCACCCTCCACTAAGCAATTCATCCTGGTTATTGCCAAGTTGTCCATTTTCTTTTATCAGCGGGAACCCGACTTATGAATTCTCAAACCCTTAGCAGGTCATTCATCAAAGGCATGCTTTCCATTGCTCTTAAAATAGCATGAGGGCGGGCCACGGTGGCTCAGCAGGCAGACTTCTCGCCTGCCATGCTGGAGACCTGGGCTCAATTCCTGGTGTCTGGCCATGCAAAAAAAAAAAAGTATGAGTGATTATTTTATAAACAGTACAAATAATTTTATTCTTAACTGTGGAAAACCTCACAAATCTAGTATTAGGTCCTAAACTAGAGGTATTAGACTAATTCAACAGATAATTTTTGGTTGAAGGAACAGGCAGTGGCACTATGCAAGGAAGACCCGTAGCAGATGGCAAATCCAAATAGATTAGAATATCTAAAACCTCCCTCTCTCCTGAAGTGTTCAGTTTAAAACTCTGCCACAACAAGAAAACAGACTCTAGCGTAACTCATCTGTTTACTTGTGACAGAATATAGTATTTTATCTTTTTATGGGTCTGTTTTCCGGGGCTGGAATGTGAGCTCTTGAGGGCAGAGAAAGTGTTCTATTTATCACTCCAAGGCCTACAACAGTGGAAGGCACATGGACAATGTGTGATTTATTGAGTAACTATATGAATGAACAACTAGTTGTTTTTTTATAAAACAGTTTTATTCACACATCACACTTTCCATCCAAAGTGTATCATCAGTGGCTCTTGGCATGATCACAGAGCTGTGCATTCATTACCACATCACTTTGAGAACATTCGCAGTGCTCCCAAAAGAAAACTCCCATAACCCTTATAACCCCCTGTTATTGACATTTAGCATTGGAATAGTACCTTTATTACAACTGATAAAAAATATTATAATATTACAGTTAACATAGTTTGCATTAGCTGTGTTTTTTCCACAGACCACCCTATTATTAACATCTTGTAGTAATGATGAACATTTGTTCTAATTTATGCAAGAACATTTTCATGTTTGTACAATTAACCAGTCACCATCCGCGACAGCGTTCAGTATGTTGTACAGACTCAGGTTTTATCCTCTAGCTTTCCTTCCAGTGATAAAGATGACCCTAAATGCCCCATTTCAACCACAATCACACCCGTAATTCAGAGCTGTTAATTACACTGCGATAATGTGATAGCTACTTTTTCATGCATGTTACATATAAAAAAACCCTGACATATAAATCCTAACCATACACAAGTCTCAACATTAGTTTTTAAATTTATCTTTAATTTTTGTTCTTGTTCAACAGTTTTTAAAACTGATTTATCTGCATTATATCCACTGTTTGGCTCTGCCTTGTACATTGACTCTGAATTAAGGAATTATCACTAGAAATCTCCAGCAATTAAAAAAAAAATTTCCAATGAGAAAAACTTTCCCTATGACAACATCTATTTTGTTAATGGTGTTTTTAAGAGCATGCTGAACTAACACATTGCCCTCTATGCCCTTGTGAGATTGAACAAGAAAAAAATGGGTTACATGGCAGGAAATTAGGACTGTATACAAAGAAGGACTTATGTGCTGTGAGAAAATATTGAAATGGGGATTCCAAAGAACATTCCAGAGTTTCCAGCACCTTCTTTCCTGGAGAGACCAAATGCAAAGCCTTCAAGATTTCTTTATCTGAAAACCTCTCAAAGACCATCTGTCTCTATGGTAATATTGAAGAGGTGGTGGTAGGGAAAGGGTTTAACCAGTATCGCTCTGCTATAAAACATGAGTAAAAAGGCCAAGCTACGAATTCTTTACCTTTCGTAAAGAATAAAGAAGATTTCAAAGCACTTTGCAAACACAAAGTGTTCTGGGAATGCTGAATAATAATTTTAATGCCTTCCAACAGAGCCACTGCATTTTATAGAATTGTCTTAAAATAACAAGTGAGGGTTTGTTCTGCCTAACAAAATAAACTGTTGTGAGTGCACTGGAAATCCATAAGAATATGGATTTTAAAATACAAAGACTGTTATCTCTTCACCCCTCTCTTTCCCTTCCCCTTTTCCCTCCCCCACTCTCTATTTTATAGACTTACTCCTATTAACATATGATGACAATAAATTACCCATAGTAAAGAAAATAGCATCGTATTTACTTAAAACACATAGCAAAGCTTCAGGAAGTTCCCCATAATATTAACTAGAAGAAAGCTTTGCAAAGCAGGCTTATGCAATTAGAAACCAAATCACTTCCAAATATACAAGCTTAAGGAAGCTGGGTAAGAATGAATGGAAAAATGTGATTGTAATAGACTGATTGCATCAATTGGTCAATTAATGGCCATGTTGTTTTCTCCTATGTGGCAATGTGACGTGGCAACTCTTGCCAATAAGAGCTTCATCATCCCTTCAATCTGGGCTGGTCTTGTAATTTAGTTTGACCAATACAATATGGCAGGAGTGACAATGTATCTGTTCTGAGCCTATACCTCAAGAGGCTCTTCGCGTTTACAATTTCAATTTCAGAAAACCACTGTTGTCAGAGAATAAATCTGGGGTATCTCACCGAAAGGTGAGACATCACAGGGAGGAGAGCCCTCTTGTTTTAGCCAGGGACAATATCAATAACCAGTCAATGTTCAGCCAATCCCCATCCAAAATATGAGAAAGCCCAGCCAATAGTAGAAAAGCTGTGTACCCAACACATGACTTCCCACAGAAACATGAATTACTTACCTGAGCCAGAAGAACCAATTAACTGAACATTAGACTTGGTAAGCAGTAACAAATGTTTTTTGTTTTAAGGCCCTAAGTTTTGGAATGGATTGCCAATTAGCAATATCTAACAGATACAGGCCTCATCTGTGTCTCTTCACCACATGATCAATTGGTCCGCCTGACAATTATCAGTCTTAATGGAGTCCAATCATATCAAGATGCTGGACAGATACTTTGTACCATTTACATCAGGACAGATGAGTGACAGCTGGCTCATCACCTGTGGTTTCTAGGTGATATAACTATGTCCAAGGTGATGGTTATTCCCTTTAAGATTACCTGATTACAATTACAATTCATGGAGTGCCTTCTGCTTTTTTTTTTTTTTTTTTTTTCATGGACAGGCACTGGGAATCGAACCTGGGTCTCCGGCATGGCAGGCGAGAACTCTGCCTGCTGAGCCATCGTGGCCCGCCCCTTCTGCTTGTATTAATGTTAAATATTAAAGAAGCCATGCCCAATAATGGACAAAACTATGAGGTGTAAGATTCAAACTGTCAACATAACTCGTCAGCTCTCTGTGAAGTTTTTTTTCCCCTCATACTTATCGACATAATTCAGGACTTAGACCATCTCTATTACTTATGGCACAACCAGAGGCTTCTGACTTGGCAACTAACGCCCCTCTGAGGGTAATGGAAAGTATAGAAACTAACTAAAACCATGTGCAAACGTGTGAATTTGTGTTCAATAATGTATGCTTTAACTGGAAAAAGGCCCCATACCCTTTTTCAGCAAATAATAGAATTGTTAGAAAACCAGCAAGGATATAGAGTATCTGAATCACACAGTCAACCAACAGGATTTAATTGACATATAAAGAGCACTTTACCTAAAGAAAACAGACTACACATATTTTCTTAGTATACCAAGAACATTCATGGAGATAGACCACATTGTATGCCATAAAACTAACCTAAACAAATTTAAAAGAAGTGAAGTCATACAGAGTGTGTTTTCTGATCATAACTGAATCAAAGTAGAAATCAATAACAGAAAGGAACAGAACAGTCTCTGAGCCCAAGAAATTAAACAACATGCTTCTAAATAATACATGTGTCAAAGAGGAAATCAACGGAAATGTAAAAATACATAGAACCAAATAAAAAGAAAAACACAACATATAAACATTTATGAGACACAGCTAAAGTACTGCTGAGAGGAAAATTTATAGGATTAAGTTTTTATATCAGAAGTGAGGAAAGGTCTCAAATCAATAACCTACAGTTCTATCACAAGAAATTAAAAAACAAAGAGGAAAATAAACCCAAAGCAAGCAGAAACTATGAAATAATAAAGAACAGAAGTCAATGAAATTAAAAATAGTAAAACAATAAAGTCAATGAAACAAAAAGCTAATTTTTTGGAGAAATCAACTAAACTGATAAACTTCGGGTAAATTGTTAAAAAGGAAAAAGTGAGAAGATACAAATTACCTATATCAAGAAACGAAATAGGGGTTTTCACAACAGACTTTACATCCATTAAAAAAGTTAATCACAGAAAGCTATGGGAAACTTTACACTCATAAATTCAACAATTTGGGGAAAAAAATATGAATTCCTTGAAAACCATAAGCTGCCAAAACTCAACCAAGGTTAAATAAGAACCTAATAACCTTGTAATCAAAAAAGAAATTGAATTTGTAATTGAAAAGGTCAGAAATAACCATTATGGAAATGGAAATCAAAACCCCAATGAGGTCCATGCACTTCCCAAAAAAACAAACAAACAAGCAAAACAAACAAACAAAAATTCAACAAATGGTGCTGCAATAACGGGACACTCACATGGAAAAAGAATGAAATGTGATCTCATCATACAGCATACAACAACAACAAAAAACCCACAATGAAATAGCACCTTAAAATCATGAGAATGGCTATTGAGAAAAAGCAAAAAAGAACAAGCAGTAAGTACTGGTGAGGATGCTGAGAAACAGGAGCCTGAAGACATTGTTAGTAGGAATATAAAAAGGCACTTCCTGAGGAAAAAAGTTTGATTGTCCTCAAATGGTTAACCATAGAACTACCATATGGCCCAGCGAACCCACTTCTAGGTCCTCCCCCAAATGAATTGAATGTAGGGAAACTCAGTCAGATATTTGCACACCAATGTTCATATAGCAGCATTATTCACAATAACCAGAAAGTAGAAGCAACCCAAGTGTCCATCAACAGATGAATGGATAGAATGGATAAACAAAATGTTTTCTATATATACAATGCTATATACAAAATATTTTCTATATATACATATATATAGCCATAAAATGAATAGAGGCCCAAAATATGCTACAACAAGGAGGAATCTTGAAGACATAATGTGGAGTGAAATACGTCAGACACAAAAGGAAAAATGTTGCATGATTCCCCTAATATAAAATATCTAAAATAAGCAAATTCATAGAGACAGAAAGTCAATTACAGGATACCAAGAGTTGGAGGGAGGGGATAATGGAGAGTTATTGCTTAATGGGCATAGAATTTCATTTGGGGTGATGAAAAGTTTTAGTAATGGTTAACAGTAATTTTAGCACAACATTGTAAATATGATTAGTCCCACTGAGTTGTATGCTTAGAAGTGATTGAGATGGGAAAGTTCATGCTCTATACATGATTCTACAGTTAAAAAGAGAAAGCGATAGAGACAAAGAGACAATAAAAATTAAGTGAAATACATGATCTTGGACTGGATTTAATAATAGAGGTGAAAATACTCAAAAGGACATTAAGACACATAATAAAACTGGCATATAGACATACGTAAAAATCTTCCACAAAATATTAGCAAGCAAGATCTAATAATGTGCAGACCAAATGGTACTTATTCTATGTATGCAAGTTTGGTTCCAGATATGAAAATCAATCAATGTAATCCACCAGATCAAAAGGCTGGAGAAAAAAATTTATATCACCATATCACTGGATAAAGTAAAAACATTTGTCAAAGTCCAACACCCATTCATGATAAGTGCTCCCAGCAGGTTAAGAATAGAGGGGTAAAGAGTGTCTTTAGAAAACCTATAGCTAATATCAGACTTAATGAAAATAGATTGCATGCATTCTCTTTAAGATTGGGAGAAGGCAAGAATTCCACTCTCACCACTCTTATTCGGTATCGTATCGGAAGTTCTAGCTACTATAGTGTGATGGTTTGAAGCTGTCACGTATCCTAGAAAAGATTACATTCTTTCATCCATTTCTGTGGGTGTAGGCCTACTGTGGGCAGGACCCTTTGATTAGGTTATTTCAGTTGAGGAGCGCCACAGGGTGGGTCTTACTCCTTTTACTTGAGAAAAGACAGAAAAATACCCCACAGAAGTTTCAAGAGAAGCCCCACAGAAGCTATGACAAACAATCTAAAAGAGAAAAACATGCAGAAGCTCAGAGAGGAAACCACTGGAGCCGGAACCTGGAAACAAGGAAACTTGGGAGAGAAGGGCCAGCAGACTTGTCATGTGCCTTGCTGTCTGACAGAGGAGCCCAAGCTTGGTGGTGACTGGTCTTTGGGGAGAAGATATCATCCTGTTGATGCCTTAATTTGGACATTTTAATGGCCTTAGACCTTTTTTTAATTTGAAATGTAAAATATATACAAAAAAGCAATACATTTCAAAGTACACTGTAACAAGTAGTTATAGAACAGATTTCAGAGTTTGGTCTGGGTTATAGTTCCATAATTTTAGGTTTTTCCTTCTAGCTGTTCCAAAGGGCTTTAGAACTTTAAACTTGTAAGTTAATAAATCCCCATTGTAAGAGCCAGCGCATTTCTGGTATATTGCATTTCATCAGCTATAGAAAACTAAAACATATAGTAAGATAATAATATTTAAAAAGCCATACAGATCAGAAAGGAAGAAAAAAACTGTATTTGCAGATGACATGCTTGTCTAAATAGAAAAGCCAAGTAATCTACAAAAGCATCATAGAACTAATAAGTAGTTCTAGGAAGGTCACAAGATACAAGGTCAACAAGCAAAATTCAACTGCATTGCAGAAACCAAAATTAAAAACCTAACAACATGTACAATCACTCCAAAGAAAGCAAAATATTTGCATATGCTCTCAACAAAATATATACAGGATTTATATGCTGAAAATTGCAAAATGTTGATGAAAGAAATGCTGATAAAGATAAGTGGAGAAACAAACCATATTCATGGATTGGAAGAATAAATTGATCAATCAAAATCTCAGCAAATGTGAGAAATAAACTATGTGGATACTGTCTTTATATTATATTTTAAAAAGGGTGTTTTGGAGATATAGACAAGCTTATCCTAGAACTTACATGAAAAGGCATAGGCTCTAGAACAGCTGAAAAACCTTGACAAAGAAGAATAAAGTGGGAGGAATTACTCCACCTGATACAAAGGTTTACTATAAAACTATAGTAATTATGATAGTGTGGTATTGGCAGAAGGGTAGACACATGGATCAATGGAACAGAAGAGAGGACTCAGAAATCCACCCACACAAATAGGTTTAACTTTTTCTTTTTTTTTGCATGGGTAGGCACCAGGAATTGAACCCAGGTCTCCAGCATGGCAGGCGAGAATTCTGCCACTGAGCCACTGGTGCACCGCCCTAACTTATTTTTGACAAAGGTACAAAACAATTCAATTGAATTGCTTTTCAACAAACAGGCTGGAACAACTGGACATCCTAGGTAATTTTTTAAAAAGAACCTTGACCTAAACCACCTTGTATAAAAATTAATTAGATGTGGATCATAGACAAATGTAAAATGTAAAACTATAAAACTTTTAGGAAAAAAGCATAAGAAAAATGTTCAGAATCTAGGTTTAGGAAAAGAACTCATAAATAACCCAAAAGTGCAATCCCTAAAAGGAAAAACTGATAAAGCAGATCTTGTCAAAATTAAAATTTTTGACTCTGTGAAAGCCCATGTGAAAAGGATTAAAAGACTAGCTACAGACTGGGAGAAAATATTTGCAAACCAGGTATCTGACAAAAAAACTAGTATCTATAATTTATAAAGAAATTTCAAAATAAAACAGTAAAATATCTTCTATTAGAAATGGGCAAAAGACATGGATAGACACTCCACTGAAGAGGATATTTGGATGGCATATAAGTACATGAAAAGTTATTCAATATCATTAGCCATTAGGGAAATGCAAATTAAAATCACAATGAAGCATCACTACATATGTATCAGAATGTTTAACATAAAAATATTGACAAATGCTGGTAAGGATGCAGAGAAACCAAATTACTCATACATTGCTCGTGTAAAATGGTATAGCCAGTCTGTAAAATCGTTGGCAGTTTCCTAAAAAGCTAAACTTGCAAACACATTCCTAGGCTTTTATCCCAGAGAAATGAAAAGTTTTGTTCATACAAAAAGCATGCACATGAATTTTCAGTGGAGTTTATTAGTTATAGACCAAATCTGTAATCAGCCCATATGCTCTTCAATAGGCAAATAATTAAGCAAACTATGTTACATGCATATTATAGAATACTACTCAGCAATAAAAAGGAATACATTATTAACACATACAACTTAGATGAATCTACATGAGCCTGCACATTTGAGAAAATTGTACAGAACTTACTGCACATACACATATTATTCACATAGATGAGTACAAGTAAAACTAGGGAAATCTGAACATGACTAGTGGATTGTACTATCATCTGACTGTGAAATTGTATGATAGTTTTATAACATGTTACTTAGCTGTGAAAGTGTATGATAGTTTTGTAACATGTTACCATTGGGACTACTCCGCTAAATGTACAAGGGAATTCTGTCTTATTTATTACAACTGAATGTGAATTACAACTATCTCAATTTTTTTTTAAAAGTGGTCCAGTAAAAAGCCGCTTAAAATCCATTGATTTTTTTCATTCTAATGCTTTATTTATATAGGAAAGAGAAGAAATGTTGCTGCTCAAAAGGCATGTATATATTTATTTTTAGCAGATATTACCTGAAATAGTTTTGGAAAAGGCTATGTCAATTCACATTCCAACCACAGTACATGGAAAATGCCAATTTCCTTGCATCCTTCCCCACACTCGGCATCCAAATTCTTTGTAATTTTTGCTAATTCAATGCATGAAACTGATAGCTGTTTCTGATTTACATTTTCCTACCAGTGAAGCTGAACGTATTATCTAATGATTATTGGCCTTTTGGATTTCCTTTATGTTACATTCCTAGTCCCATTCAAGTGTATTTATTGCAGCATGTTCTGTAGAGTGAAAAAAAATTAGAGGCAGATGTATAAACAGCTGATAGAGCAATAATATGAACCATTTTGTGGATACTAAGATGTGGTAGATTTATATAATTGACCTATAGGGATGCCAATGATATATTGGTATGGAAGAAAAGCAAATTTCAAAGAAATGTATATAATATAGACTTGTTTTTCAATGACAAAACATTCCCTCTCCCAGCTTAGCCTACTTATAGGTATGCCTACGACTTATTTCTAGAGGACCTCATTTGTAGCACAGATGTGGTCTCTCTCTCAGCCCAACTCTGCAAGTGAAACCATGGCCCTCCCCGCCACATGGGACATGACATCCAGGGATGAAAATCTCCCTGGAGGCATGGGAGATAACTCCAAGGGATGAGCTGGGCCCTGGCACCATGGGATCAACAATGCCATGGGATCAAAACAGAGAAAATAATTGTAACAAATAAGGTATCAGTGGCTGAGAGAGTTCAAATAGAGTCAAGAGGCTACTCTGGAGGTCATTCTTATACAAACTTACATTAGGCACTGCTACCTACCACAGCTTGCCAAACCCCAACCAAAACCATTTCTGCCAATCCTAAAGAACACCTAGGGCGTTATATAAGATTCTTTTTTTTTTTTTTACATGGGCAGGCAGCGGGAATCAAACCTGGGTCCTCTGGCATCGCAGGCAAGCATTCCTGCCTGCTGAGCCACCATGGCCCGCCCATTATATAAGATTCTATAAAGGTTCCATGCACTAGAGTAACTTTCCAGAAGCCTACAACCTCCAGATGAGTCCCTGGACTGGATAAGTCCTGAAATGCAGAGGGGCCAGCCTCTCCAAAACATCAGCTAATTCCATCCCCTCATCCCATATAAATGACAGCCCCTTCCAATATGAAAAAGTTAGAATGGGCATAGCCCAAGTACCCCTAAACAGTGAGAGAAAGATCAAAGATGATGGTGGAGTTAAACAGAGAAAGTAGGATTTAACAAATGAGTGTGATTGCTAAATCATTATATTGAATTTCATTCAATCTCCAGTATCCTAGAGCAGTTAGAAGTAAAAACATATAATTGTGGAATTGTAACCCAGAACAAACTCTGAAATCTGTTCTACAACTAATTGTTGCGGTGTGCTTTGAAATTTATTGCTCTTTTGTATACGTTATTTTTCACAAAAAAGAAGAAAAAATCGATTGTGGTGATAAATGCACAGCTATAAGATGATATTGTGAACCATTGCTTATACACTTTGGATGATTACATGGTATGTGAATATACTATATATCAAAAAAAAAAAAAAATCCCCTCTCCCAACATGTGAAAGAATGTGTTTGTGTATTTTCAAAACCCTTAAAATAATTGTGGAGGGATATGTATCAAGCTCGTCATCTAAAGGTGGGAGGAGGAGGAGGAGACTTCAAGAAAAATGAAATTCAAGAAAAGTGAAAAATATTACTCATGGTATAATAGTACATAAAAATATATAATGTAAATTTCTATCTATACTATTACTATAACTATGTGGAAGATAAATATATGGACAAATGCTAGATAGAATGTAACAAACACAAATAGATATAGATTTGATTAGATAATTGGTATATGTCATAAGATTAAATTATTAGCTCCAGATCTTCAAGTCTTCCTATATCCAAGTAATGAGACATTTGCTTTGCAACTTCTCTCTTGCTAACAGTTAATAGTATATTTCCCTAATGCTTAACTTTGGATTCATCCTTGTAATGGTCTTTGGCCAATAGAATAAGGCAAAACTGTCAATGTGCCATGCCAAGCCTCAACCTCCATTTTTCTCTTGTACCTCTGCCAGTGCCATGAGTATACATGCCTAATTGGGTGTGCTTGTTCCTGGATAAGGATAAAGGCATGTGAAGCAGAGCTACTAGCCATGCTCAGCCTAGATCAGCTGATACATAGTCTACCCACAGACACGAGTAAGTCCATCCAAGATCAGCACAGCTTTCCAGCCAAGCCTGGACTAATCTAAATGCCCAGACAACCTAAAGATGCATGAGTGAGCCCAGTCAAAAAATCAGCAGTGCTACCCAGCTGAGCCTGGCTCAGACCAGCCAAACCCCAGCTATTGATGCATGAAAAAATATATTTATTGTTATATACCATTGAGATTTCATCATCGTTTGTTGCACAGCATATGGTAACAATGCCAAACCATAGTAAAAATGGAGATGTACTGCCCATATACCCCATTAAGGAAAGAATTGCTGCAGAGGGTGCAATCAGCACAAACCTCCAACTGTCAGCTCCTTCAATGTTTGCTTTAGCTGCAAAGAGCTGCTTTGCCCAAGGCAACACTCTTTCTGGGATAGCCTCATTTGGTGAATGGGGAAGTTTGGGGTAGAAAGGCCCAACCATTTTCATCCTGCAGTATCATTCTTAATAACTAAAAGTGACTCAAGCGTTCCCTTGGCCAAGGCTTTGTGTGGCTTGTACTGCAACTCAACTTCTCCCTCTTCCCAATTCTGCTCCCTTCTACTTCTTTTCACAGATGTTGATCTATTATAAATATCCCTTAGAAACTCCATCTCAATATCTACTTCCAGAGAAGCCAACTGTGATATTTTTTTACCTTACATCTTCAATAAGGTAAATAAACACAAAACACAGTGGTTACTGTTTATTAATCTGATATTAATATGTATTTGAATTTATTTTTATTTTTATTAATATTTATTACTGATTTGATATTTATTTATTCAACATTAACATTTATTAGTCACTTGGTATCTGTTATAATAATGTATAGAACTGGCAAGAACAAAGCAGGACATTAATGCTGAAGTAGAATTGGTGTACAAGACAGGTTATCATAACTAGAACTCAAGGAGAGGGTCCAAGGCAGAAGTTCTGTTTTAAGAACTGGGATATAAATGAGAGACTGATCAGAACACAGGTGCATAAACACCCTCCAAAAGCTACCTCCACACTCTACCACCTCAACATTTACTTGTCTTCTAGTCTATTCTCATCTGGCCTTCTCTATACTAATATACTTGTTCCAATGGAAAACACGCCCAAATTTACATAGAGTGTCAGTGACTGAATGTCTCTATCTGTTTTGGAACCATCTGCATTTTAATATAGGAGTCTTAGGACATCACAACTTAACTCCAAAGTAATAAGAATATATATATGTAATTCCAATGCCTAGATACCCACCCTTACCCCATATTAACTGAATTAGAATATTTTGGGATAGGGTCCAGTGTCTGTTAATTGTATATCTCCTACGGTATTCTAATGCACAGTGAACATTAAGAATCATCAATTGAAATATATGAAAGGGAAAAAGGTTTTCCAGTTAGGTTTTTCTCTCAGAAGAAGGAATGTATGTTTTTGTGTAGACATATTTGGCTGCACCACAATAAACATAGTAAGACCAGAATTATATGATCTTATTAAATCACAGCATTAAAATAATCATAAAGTTATTTGAGATTCATTTATTGTCAGTAGATATCCATTCATGTCTTCATCTTTAGTAACTTTTGCTTTTGGGAGCAATCCTTCCTATACCTGATGGGCCTGCCAATTACATGCCTGAGTCCCTAGCCAAAAGAGTGTGCCTATCACCCTGGATGGCCAACCAGAATACACCAACCCCTATAGGGTGATTGATCCAGGTGTGAGGAAATGACTCAAAGAAGATTAATTTGAGTGCATTTGGGAGTATTCATAAAAACACTGGGAAAAAGAAGGCCCTATTTCTTCTGAGATAACAAACACCAAGGTATTTGGAAGGCTGGACCAAGCAAAATCATCCATTTCTGTCTCCAATGTGACACTATAAATTAAAGAAAGCATAGGGATTTTCCTTTTCCAATGATAAGAATTATGCTGCTATCACTACTCCTCCACTTCACTTAGAAGCAAAAGCAATCATAAGGAGTTTTGGTTTCAAATGTCCTCACCTAACCCTGGTTTAATCTTGAGCTTAAAGAACGCCTAAGTACTCCATTCTACTATGGAGACAGTGCCAGGTTTCTAGTAAGTACTTAATAAGACTGAAGAAACTTCTGAGCGAAAATCTCATTATGGTGAAATGATCTGAAGTTCTGAAGATGCTAGCCCTCGTCAGAGGGTGACAGAGGTACACAACTGACAAACAAGACCTTCAGCTCTCTTGGGAAGGGGTTCTCAACCTTGGCATTCCTGACATTTTGGATGCAATAATTCTTGTTTTGGGGGTTGTGCTGTTCACGCTTTGTTCATTATAGGATGTTCAGCAGTATCCTCTAGTGCTTTCCACTAGATATGAGTAGTATACCCCAAGTCATGACAATCACAATTGTCTCCAGACATTTCTAAATGTCACCTGGGAGGTAAAATCACTCCTTGCTGATAATCACTGCTCCAGGGGGTCACTCTGTTGGAATGTACAACAGAAAACAAATGGCCATTGGTGGCAACATATAAAATATCCACATTATAACATCTTAACTAGCCCAATGAATAAAACCTTAATTGTCTTGATTCTGAAGTTCAAAATTATAACCCAAAACCCAGTATAAATATTAAGGTAAAAACAGAATGCTTATTCACTATACTAATTTGTTTTAAAAATAAACCCATCTGGCATGCATCTTTGCTAATGATAAATACTTCAGAAGTATTCTGGGAGAATTAGTACTTAGAAAGTGCTTTAAAGATAAGACAATATTAAAATTATTAGTGGTAGATTTTTTTAAACTATGTTGTTCTGAAAATGGATTTTGCTGAGAGATGTTAGAAATTTCTAAACATAAAACATCTACTTGTGCTCTCCCTAATTACTTATTTGTGGATTTTACAGATTCAGGGCTGGCTGGAGTGTTATGTTTATTGGTCCTTGACATTTAACAGTCATAAAATTTTTGTTTTGGGAATGTCCTTTATTATATTACAGTGTCATAACTGATTCAGGGTTCCCCAGAAGCCATTCTGGGACCTTAATAAAAGGACACAAGGGAAGGAAAGAGAGAATAGATCAGGTGTGGCCTCAGCTAGGGGAACTAGGATGGTGTATGGCTGAAGAACCAAACTCTAGTGCCAGGAAATGATTGAATCTAGAATCCAACCAGTTATGTATCCTTGAGATCAAGAAACAGTGGCAATGCTATGATTCTGAGACATGTGTAAGACTTATTGAAGGTCTCCAAGCATGAACTGAGAATATAAAGGGCCAAACCCATTAGTGCAGAATTTATAGTAAAGGTTGCATTTGATGGGCATCTTTGGGCTTAAGGCTTTCCTCAAGATCACAAGACATAGAGCAGAAAGTAAGACTAATTCTGGGCCTGTCCTGCTGGTGAGAATGACGTTTCTGAAAATTCCAGGAGGTCAGGTCTGGTTCAGAAACTAGGAAGGACTAAGGCTTCCAGATAAAAAATTTCAAAGGCTGTATCTGAGTGTACAGGCTAGCATTATTTACTCACTAATGTGTTCTCACACTCCATGGACCAAAGAAGTGTTGTTAGTAATTTGAAACATGCTTATCTGAGAAGATCCAAACACTCACCAAGACAGTGAAACAAAAAATCTGAGTGAATGCTCTGAACCACATATGTAAACATCGTTCTTTAGAGACAAGAGATGGAGAGCTGGCATTATGTGAGCTATGGAGAAAGGGAAGTAGAATATAACTGTCAAAGGGCCCTGAAGGACAAAAAATTCATGCCAATGTTTCAATTAAGAGACAGTAGTAGTTGTAGGCAACAAGACACCTTGTTCCTTGTTAAGGGAACAAGACACCCAGACAATGGGCACATTGGAAAGCCATTATCTTCCCCTGATGCAATGTGGCTAACGGTTCAAATTAGCATTGTAGGAGCTCAAAGAGCTGGAGCCATGGCAATGGGGCTCTCTGGTGGAAGCTGAGACTGTAGGACAAAGCTACTGCCAGACACCGGGATTCAAAGCAAGGAAGGAACATGAAAGAAACAGACTGACACTTCTCTTCTTTCTCTCTTTGATCTCTTGCTGGTGCCTTCCATTGGACAAATTTTACCTGAAGCTATCAGGTAAGGTGGCCTAGGTGTTGTAGTTGGCAGAAATCAGCCTTCCATGTCACATGTTGAGAAGATAAGGTCAGAGAGTAGATCTGGGTGGGCAAGAAAATACTGCATCATCAGTATAGGCATAAACATTTACTGATCACCTATTATAAGAGGCAGAAACTGGACCAGACAACTTATCTCATTAAAGCCATAATAGAAAGAACTGGCAGGGTGATTAGAGGAAACCTAAAAGGCTCCCTTACCCCAAATATTTTTCCAATCAATCTGAGAAATCTGCCATCCAATCAGATTTAAATTCCTATTGGTGCCTTGAAAGTCATTTGGAAGAATGATTCTTTATGTAGATAGGCAACAAATTTTGGCAAATGTTTTTTTCCAAGCATTACTCTTAAGCTTTTTCATATCTCTTTTATGGATGTCACCCAGTTACAATTATTTAATGGCAAGTGTCCATTGATCAGGTCAAGCACCTTCTAATTTTTGGCTGAATTGTTGCTTAAAATGAGGAAGAAATTAGGGGGAAACTGGTGGTGATCAGTGATGGTCACTGCTGTCTTTACATACTAATGAGTTCTCAAATAAAAGAGTATCTAGATTACTTCTTTACAGCTAAGAGGCCAAGGAGGTGACTGGAATTCTTTACAATCTAGACCACAGAGTAAAGGGAATTTTTAAGACTCAACTATGGTTCAGCCCAGTTCACCTGGCTAGGCTTTCCCCCAGATCTCTCTGCCTGGCTATCTTATTTTCACTCTTCACATCTTGGTTTTAATGTCACCTTCTCAGAGAAGTCTTCCCTAACTACATATATTTTGCACCCATAGCTTTCTTTAACATCACTTTACTTTCTTTACTTATTAGTACATATCATAATCCATATTAGCTTATTTCTTATGCCAGTGGCCCTAATGTTTGGAACAGGGCCTGGTCCATAGAGGATCCTCAAATAGTTCATGAATTATAAACAGTATTCATTTGCCAGGAGTGCTCATCTGCATATTTCCCATAAAGATGTATAGCAGGATTTAGAAGTCATGATGTGAACAAATAATTCCACACCAGCACAACAATCATGAATAGGTACAAGTCAGAAGGTGAAAGCTCCATAGAGTAAAGTACATAGTAAATGGAAGGAAAGGTAATATTGGTTGGAATGAATCAATCAACACTCTATAGGAAAGTAATATTTCTTAGCATCTTTTAAAGGTGTGTTTTGTTTGAATAAGTAGATAAGGGAGAAGATGGCATGAAGAAAAATGAATAACAAAAACAAAAGTTCAAATTTAAAGGCATGTTTAGAGATTACTATCACAATAATGGAGTGAAGAAGTTCACAAGATAAAAATGAGAGAATGTAGCTGTATATTGGAAAATGCAGAATAGCAGGATAATGAGTTTGAACATATCTTATTAAATACTGGAGAGACATGAATGATTCTAAACCATAGCAATGACATGATCAGTAATGTGATCTTTAGGAAAATTTGTGTTTCAATAATACTTAAGATGAATTTCAGCGGAGAGAAACTGAAATGAGAAAAAAATCAGTTAAAAGGCTATAACAATAATTTGAATAACAGCATTGGGTGCCTAAAATACAATTTTGTCAGAAGATGAAATGATGTAAATTGTACATTGTAAAAGAGACATACTGGAGGCTGAATCTTGAGGGTGTCTGGAATGATAAAAGGGGAGATTTTCATGAAGTAAATAATGTGGTTAATATTCAGGGAGAAGGGGAAATAAGGACAAGCTGGTTTGGGAATAGGAAGCGTTGCTACGGACAGTTGGTTTGGGTTGCCTGAATCCAGATAGAGATATCCTATGGGCAGTGGGAAATGAAGACTCAATTTTGGGGGGAGGTTAGACCATGGAATCATCCCCTCTAGCAATAATACTTTGAAGTGCATAGAAGAGTTCACTAATAGAAAAATAAAGTGATCAAGGAACAAAGAGAAAAACAGACTCTTGAGGAGCATCGACATTTTGGAAGCAGACAGAGGAGCAAGAAAACAAAGGAGTTTTGTTAGGTGGTTCCAAAATAGACTGAACACCTGCCTTGTGTCAGAAGTTCAAGAGTCTAACAATAGCATAAATAAATGCATCTATTTATCTTTCAGCATGATTCTTCTTGCAGGACTGCAAATGTCTTATTAATGCTACCCACAACATCCATTCATTACAGCTGTTTATTATTCATCTTGAAGTGACAGCATACCTGGCACTTGGTTAAACACTTTGGAAGATAGACTTCCTGCTGTAACAGATGCTAGGTAAAAGGAAACAAGGTGTATACATGGACCCTAAAATGAGATCAAGATTTAGGATCTGCTTTGGAGGAATTTTTCCTTTTTTGCTCAGCATTTCTAATGAGAAAAAAAAAAGATTTAGGATCTGGGTTTAAAGAAATTCCTTTCTTTGTATGAAATATTTCCCCCTCCAAAGAATATTCTGGAAGAAATTTCATTCATATATATATATATATATAACATAAATTATATTTTATTTTTTTATTGTGGCTCTATGTGAGATCCACAGCTGATAAGCAGTCAGAGCTGACAGAAGTAAGTGGAACCTACAAGTAAAAGGTGACCCAAGTTGAATATATATGATTTACAAAGATAATTCCAATTCTTATAACCCAAGGACTTGACTTGTCTTTCTAGAACTTGTTACTCTAGTTTTTCTTATTTAATCTTCAGCTTGATTAATGGCTCCAACATTAGAGATATCAAAGCTTTCCATCACCAACAAACCTTATTTCAAATTCTTTAGACCAGTTGTCATCAATGTGTGCTCATCACCAGCAGCATTGGCCTCATGTGGAACTTCTTAGAAATGCACATTTTCAGGCCTCATCAGAGATCTAGTGATGAGAAAGTCTGAAGATGGGGTCCAGCAATCTTTATTTTCACAAGCACTCCTGGTAAATCTAATCCTCACAAAAGTTTGAGAACCACTGCCTTAGACCAATGATAAAAATTCCAAGGAATATTCTTTGCCCATAGGACAAAAGCTAAATCCTAAACCTCATCAGAGCATATCTTTTACAGACGAGAAAACTGAAGAAATGAGAAAACTGTATTCCATGGCTTCCTCCACTTGGATCCTGTCTTATATTTGGCATTAAATGGCAACAGAATGGTGATCAATAAATATCTACAGCTAATAAATTAGAAAGGAGTATGATTCAGCTTGAGTTAATAATCCAAGAGAGTATAGTGTAGGAAAATAAAGTTTTAAAATTTAACATTAGAACAAAGTTTAGAACAAGTAATAATACTATATGCTACTTATTACTTGTTACTTATTAGAAAATGCCAATGAAAACTTGTGATCTTAAAAATATGTATTTTCAAAGCACTTCCATTAAATGGCCAAAAGTGGTATTATTTTGCCTATCACCACATTCATGGGAATAAATTTGATATGCCATGCTGAAGCTATTATCTACTAACAGGAATTAGTCTTCTCAGGGACTAACATCTTAATTAATAGTAGAGAAAAATGAACATGGGTATGGCACAGCATGTTGCTTTAAGCAAGAAGCTTTAAAAAAATGTCTCAGGAGTAATGCTGAGAACCCAAGGGAGACAGTTTAAAGGGGTTAAAGGGGTGCCCACTGACAACATTGCAACCATTTGAGCAACAAGAGTGAATACAGTTTTTTGGAATAACTTATGTCTATAAAAAAGCAGTGCGTCCATAATGGTACTCAATGTTGAAAATGTATAAGATATACAAAGAGATAATTGAAAAAAAAGGGCATGTTTATTTTTCTTTCTTTCTTTTTTGGGGGACGCGGGTAGAGGGAGGGGTGCATGGTTTGAGAATCGAACCCAGGGCTCCCACATGGAAGGTGAGCATTCTACCATTGAACAATCCATGCACCCTATTTTTAAAAATATTTTAATGAAGAATGTTAGAGAGTTGACATGTGTGTATATTTTGATTCTTTTATTTGACATATATTTTAATACATGTATCTTTTTCTCTGTAAGTGAAAAAGAAGAACTATAGTGAATTTTAAACTAACTCAGGAAAAGTTGGAGATTTTTCTTGGTAGCCCAGCAGCATGATCAACTCCTATGGTCATAACAGCCAGTTGAAAGAGTTCAGTAGTGTAGGAGAATCCAATGCATGAGCCAGGGGTCCCAAGAAGAGAAACTGCTGCCCAGATTCATCCTTTCGTTTCTTAGATGATGAAACCACTGGGTGCATTATCAAAATTGCTGAAAAACCTACACATCATGAAGTAAAGACCCACCATCTGGATGAAGATTTCATGGACATGGGAACAGAGAGAAGATGGTCCAGTTTGTAAGTGTTAAGGCAAGGGCTTCAAACTACCCCCGACATCGCTACTGAACCTTGACCCTAAGAAAAAACTCAGACCAGAAAACTTTAACTCAGGATTGTTTTGACTCTGAAGAGACCCAAAAAGATACCATGTGTAAACCAAAATCAGGTGCTGATAACTGAGAATTTTTAAACTCAGCTGTCTGAGGATGTATTGTTTTTTCTTTTTCTTCTGAGTCTGGCAAGACTGTGGTAAACCTAGGAAAGTATAAAGCATGAGAAGCATATAAAACATGCAAGGTATCAAAGAAGTTTATAAATGATGAAGACATAAACTCATGGTATAAATACTCCTTAATAGTTTAAGTGTAGGTATAATATACTACATGGTTATTTGTTTGTGTACCATCTGCTTTTAATGTTTGTGAAACCTTTAAATGAAACAGGCTGAGATTTTACTGAAATATTTTGGAGAATTTACCTGATTAAAATTGTAATAAGCATTTGAATTTTTCTGGTGATCTGATTCATAAAACATGTTTTGATTAGTGACAAAAGTAGCATTTGGATGTTTGGGAAAAATTAATAACTGATAAGATTAAAAATGACAGCATTAAAAACATATCAATCGTAGTGTTTTCCCTACACAAATGGTCCTTGAACATTAACGATCCCAGGAAGAAGGTTGTTCTCTGATTTTTCCTAATAGGAATTTTGCCTCTCAGTATCAGAGAACGCATCCAATGGTGGGGCTTTGATTTCTCCTTCCTTCTCCTAATACCCTACTGTGTCGCTATGCATATTGTGGGCACACAGCTGGGCTCACAGTCCTGTTGGCTTAAATTACAATTATTTTGAGTAAGAGTGGAGTGGACATCTAACATAAAGAAAACAAAGGTGTGTAAAACATAGCCTCAAACTTCTAGACCTCAGTTGGGAAGAGTGAGGAGAAAAAAATAAAAAGGGAGATAAACACGTAATACTCTAATACATGCTAATTCCACTTACACCTCCAACAAAATATAAATATCAAATTGTTAACGGTGTACGTGTTAGAGGGGACACATTTCCTTTCGTGTCTCCCCCCTCCAACAAGAGAAGTTTGACAAATGATGTCTCTTAAAGATTCAATCACATTTTCTTACTTTATGTGGTTGACATTTTCAACATTTTTCTTTAAAAGCTATAGTGGGTCAGTCTGACTTGCTTTTCAGAACATCATAACTTGAACTTAGCGAATTGGTTCAATTTGATAATAATGGCAAAGATAAAATCCCGTTTACGAAACTGCTATGCCAGAGAAAGCAAGCCTCTTTGTATAACCGCCCTAATCAATTTGTTAGCTACTCCACACAATCTTCAATCTGCCCACAAAAAAATGTCCCAGAACAACAAAGGCTTGTGAACAGATAATATCTTGGAGTCTCCTGTAATGGGATTTGACAAGAGCCTGGCACTTTAGGCAGGCTCAATCAATGTTAATTGAAGCAGAAGAGATTCAAAGGCAAATAGGTGTCCTTGAGAGGTGAGAGAGGGGCTTTGGGGTGGTGACTCCCTCCTTTTCCCATTACCCCTTATATTTAATTACTTTTTCTAGCCTAGCTGGTGAATTGTAATTTGACTTGCCACCAGGTGACTTTTGCCTGGTCTCATATGTTAGTTGAGTCCTTCATTTAAAGAGAAAATATCTCATGACCTGTGGAACAGCCTGTTTCACAGGAAGGAAACTGTTCTCAGCTTGATCCCTTTTTCCTGTTCCCAACATAGTAGGCGTATCAGCAGAAACACACACAGAGAAACTATTTAGTCTTGAATGATACTGCTGTATTTTCTCTGGTGCATTAATATTAATTAACAGCACTAGAATGTTGAATTAGCTTGGCGTCCCCAAGAAGCTGAATCTGAGACACGACTTCATGTGCAAACAAAAGTGGGTGAGCTAACCATTTACCACCATGGGCAACTGGAGTGTCACCTCATACTCAGAACCAGTATAGAATATGCTTCAGTTGGTCTACCCAAGGAATGAGGGAGCCGGGGTGTTTTTATACCAACTCTCTCCAGTGATCAGTTGAGGACCAGTCTCAGACAGGAAAGACGAGTAACTCAGCCCTTATGGCCTGGAATGCACATAGATGTCTCACTCAGAGAAAGACTCAGAGATACGGCAGAGGCAAGGACATCTCCTACAACCAGCCTGTAAATATGAAAACTGTTGAAACTCCAGTGTCCTTCAGGCAGACATACAATGACACCACCTTTTGGTGAAGCTCTTGAGGGAACTGGGAAGATGTTACTTCAGTCTTACAGGAATGATGTCTTTTGATACAGACTTTAGTAACTAAAGTGAGACAAAGTCAGCATCATTGTGCTCAAAAATCTAATATTTAGTTTGGTGCTTTCTCATTTACCCCTTATATAGCTCTGAAACTCTACGCTCACATCCATGAGTGCCCTCTCTGGGTATGATGCACAAGCCTGCTAAATTTAAAACTGAATTCAGCTTAAAGTAGGCTCAACTTAGACCCCATCCAGAAGGTTTTTACAAATTTTTAATAAAAAGAAATATTAATCCTTAAGAAAGCATTGACTTTTCACAATTAATTTCACACATTTGTAAAGTTCTTAGATGATAATTGTGGAAAGCAGGCAGGAGAGCATGAAAATTAATAGTCCCACAAGACAAGTAAGGACAAGGAAGTTTCAAAGATAAGGTCCATTATGGATTTAGTGGCTTAAGGAACAGATAGGGGAGCAGATAGGAAGCCCATAAGAGAGCAGAAAGGGACTGGAACCCCAGTGAGGAAGCAGCCAGGCATGGTGGCAAAGAGCCAAAGCTGTGGAGTCAGGTAGACCTGGGCATTCCCAGCTCTGCCTCTCACTCCTACTTCCTGCCTCCACAATGAAAGCACCTACCTCATGTGGTCATTGTGAGGATTAAATGAGCCAGTGCTTGTCAAGTGCTCTGCCCGGAGCCTGGCATATGGTAAGTGCTCAATGATCATTACTTAACTGTTGCAATTATTTTTACCATTTTAATGACTCCAAGGTACAAAGTAGAAAGTGCCCTATTATCATGGCTTTAAATCCAGGGACGATATCTGTGAGATTATAGTAAGTTCCAGAGCAATCAGAGAACAACTATTTTATTTGCATTATACAGCATGAAATGAATTATTTTAGCACTTGTCTTTGCTTCACATTTTGGGCACCCCAAACTATCAGTGGTAGAGAGTGGTGGGATTTTCTCAAGAGTACTTTCTGCTAAAGTGACAAATAGAGTCTGATGAGGCTGTCAATGGGACAAATTATTCTCCATGGTGACAGAGACCTCCTTGTGAGTAATTAGAGGGAGACTCCTTAGCCCTTGAATGGAAGGGACCTGATGTTGCAAATAGGAGGTGGGAAAGATAGTGTCTCATACATCTATGTGCACAGTAAATTTCACTTTCTGTGAAAATATCATCTCTATGAGGGGGTAAACATCTGCTCCATTTCACAGAAGAAGGAATTCAGGTACTAAAGTATTTGGCTACATTGTCAAGGTAGGGGGTGGCAGATCTTGTTCTCCTGACTTTTGTCCCATGAATCTTCCCATTTCTTTCCAATGGCTTAAAGCAAGAACGACTAAGAAGCTAATCAGAAATTACACAGTGTTTTCAATCAAAGGCTTACCATAAGGAATTAAAAGATTTTTTCAACTTTTTATTAACAAATCAAATAATCATCATTCATCTAGTACTGCCATGTCACAGTGCCTTTACAATCTGTGAAGTCCCATCATGTGGTGTTTCTTTATAGGCATATATCACCATAACTCTAGGAAGTGTCAGTATCCCCATTTTGTATATGAAGAAATCGAGATTAAGAGAATTTGTGGCTTGTCCTAGCATCTCACAGAAATAAGTAGGGATCCCAGAATTAGAGAATGATGGCAAATGGCAGTTCATCTGCCTGGCAGGGTTAGGATATGACCATGGACTTCTAGAGTTGACTATAATAAGAGTAGAGAAATTACTCATACTCTCTGACTGTATGTATGTGTAGACAACAGACAGAGCTCCAATGACGTTTCTGCAAGAGTAATAGTATTGCATCCAGCTAAGCTATCTAGCAGGACACCCACTCTTAGATCTACACTGGACATTCTTATGAAGCCACTGAAGACACGGTTTTGCAGTAAATTGACGGAGACCTTGTTTCTGGGTCAACTGAAGGTGTTTTATTGGAAGGCAGGCACAATTACAGACCGTGAGTCAGAAGCACCACAATTTCCATAAACCCAATCACAATACCACACTTTGTTCTCCAGTTCCTCCAAAATGGGCAGATCCACAGGCAGACCTGAAAAACACTGGTGATGAGCTGAGCTGATCTCAAATTCCTGCTTTGTTTTAGAAAATGGCATTTTGAAACTGTTCATTTACTGTTGACTAGCTTACATTCAGGGTATTTGAAGCTACTTTTGAATTTTATAATTTCTTCATCATTCTAGGTACAGGATCAGACAGGAATTAAATTTCAACCTACAAAGTGTGCATTTCTTTGTAGTGTAAAATATATATCAAATAATGTACATGAGCCCCAGGTATAATGTATGTTTGATTATATTTAAACTCCAAGTGATACCTCATTGAGACCACTTCAGTAGCTAAGCAAATGTGTCTTGAATCATTACCTGGTTCTAAACTTAAAAGAATAAAAAAAAGAAAAAAAATGTATTTTTAATCTAAGTATCAGTACTATACAAATCAAACCACGCAGCGCCATTTAGTAGATAACCTGGGGTCACGATTCTGAGAATCTCTAAAGATAGAAATTGTTCATAAACAAGAGTAATTTCAGCACAGAATTATACCCTTTAAAGCAATTCCTTTCTTATAATTTCCAAGGCTGAGAGAAGACAAAGAAAAAAAAGGAATAAAGAAAGAATGCCAACCAGTCAAAAGCATCCAGGACTTGGTATTATGGAGGTGATGGCAAAACAAAAAGAATCCAATTCATTAGTGTAGCTCAGTGAGCCCCAGTCTGCAGGGATGCTTTGCTTGAATTCCACACCAAAGGTTTTGTAGTTCCAGCTGCTGTGTTTCTGTCTTCCTCATTGTCCTTCAGCAGCTCTCCAGGTCATCTGAAAAGGTGGTCCATATTCTGATAAAAAAGCAGGGCCTAGAGAGGGATATACAGGAAAAAGCCCATCAGGCATGGGCATAAATGAGCTCATAGCCTAAGGCTGATGGAGTCAAGGGGAAGAAGAAAGATTTGATAGCTCCTCACCTCCTCCTAGCTTGCTTCCTGCAGCTTCACTGGAAGGGTTGCCTGTGCTTCAGAACAGCCAGTGCCTTGGAATCTTCAAGATCCCATAGTGAGCTCATTGTAGTATCCATCATCTTGTAGTACATGATATCTCTGTTGACAAAAACATAAAATAAATACCATCGCATCAATGGTCTATAGAATCTTGAGGAGGGGTGACACAACAGAGCAACATGGACACAGGGAAAGTAGGGAATGGAGGACAAGAGAGAATAAACTCAGAAAGGATACTCTACCTGCCACCTTTCCCTGGAACTCCCCTAGGCAGTCGTATCTTGGACAGGAGGCTTGAAGAGATTTCTAAAACCGCCCAGAAGTCTCAAAGGTCTGAAAGTTCGAGAAGCATCATTCCATTCGGGCACCTGATCTCAAAACTCAGCTCCTTGAGAAACTTAGCCAGCCTTGCCCCAACTCTCCTGAGTGGATCCTGTCACTGAAGTACTACATAACAGAGAGCAAAACGCAGTTGAAAATTAGCAGGAGATCCTCCTTCCTTCTTTGCTCTGGGGAGATGATCAGGGAAAGGGCAGGGGGCCAGGAGTGGGGTGGGTATTAACCTCCTGGTCTTCTCTTTAGTTGGTACAATGTTCAAGTCAGCCCACTATAAACTGCCCAACAAGTGATAAAAACTCCAGGAAGATTCCTCCAGTCCTGTGGTCCATGCCTTTTCGTTCAATCTAGCATGGTTTGTTGACTCTTAAGTCATTATTCAGATCCTGACGAAAGTCTCTCTGGCAGCCAGGCTTCCTGCCTGGAGCAGATGAACTCCAGACTTGGAGTGAGACACACCTGGCTCCATTGGTGACCCTCCTTTCCCAAAACTCACGGAAAGCCCAGGGCTATCTCTTTATCCTCCATGGAACCTGTCTCCCTGGAACACAGTATAGGTAGTATACCAGTAAAGTATACAGGCTGGAGATCACAGTACTTTGGAGTACTTCTAAGTAATGCACAGAGGATCATTCAAGAGTAAATTATTCAATAAACCCAACTCCTAGTGACATACTAAGGGGTAGGAGGCGGTAGGAGTGGTCTGCCTTGGGTATACATGATAAGCAGGTGCACTTGTCTGCAGAGAATTGAACTGTGAACACTGAATTAATATAGGACTCCTTGCCTATATAAAGTGCTCCAAATAGAAATGGTCAGGTCCCCCTCATCCTGCTTCAAATGTTTTCCCATGTTCCCCAAATAAAAATATGAGGATGTAAAAGGAGATGACAGTATTTAGAAAATCACATAATGTTAGATCTAAGAAACCTTTCTCCCTTTAGGTAAACCATATTGAGATCTCATGATGTGCCACACACAATGCTAAGTACTTTACAAAAAGTGTCTCACTTAATCTTCACCTGAAACCTATGAAGAGCTGTCTCAACTAGCCCCATCTTACAGATGCAGCAATTATGGCACAGAGAAGTTAAGTAGTCTGACCTTTAATGCACCACTAGTAAGGTGCAGAACTAGGTTTCGAAATTAAGTTTTGAGTCCTGTTCTTCACTCACTTTGGTCTATTGCAGAACTTGCTGCAATAACAGTTCTATCCTAATATGATAGCCCATACTTACATAAGAGTAACTTATTGAGCTCTTGAAATGTGAGTAGAGCAACTGTAGAATTGAATTTTAAAATTTTACTTAATTTTAATTAATTTAAATTTCAATAGCCATACAAGTCTACTGGCTATCTTATTGGAAAGTGCAGGTCTATTGCATCTTGGAGACCTACATGCTCAGGACCCTAGTTTTGCTGTTGGAAATGACATGATTCTCCTTGGACATGAAGTCAGGTGTAGAACCTTCAAGTTGGAGAGAACAGAGCACAGGTTTTGGAGCAAGATACACTTGAGCTTGATATTTGGGTCCTATCATTCATTGGCTCTGCCTATCACACATTACTTAACCTTCCTTTACATCTGATCTCTTTTCTGTTAAGTAGGTATAATACCATTTCTAGGGTCCAGGTGATCATCAATTAAGAAAGCGCATGAGATAGAGTGTTTAACCAAGCCCTGGTACACTAAGGTGAAGTTCTATCACATACACCTGTCTTATGTGAATCATTCTCTCTCTCTGTGCTTGCTGAGAGTGCAGGAGAAGGGAGGAAGAGAAAGGAATAATATAAATAGCAGGGGGAAGAACTGTTTCCACCTGTATCCCATTCAGTATGTGCGCATGTCACAGAGTAGGCTTGAGAGGAGAGATGCAAATCAATCGTTCTCAACTCCACAAGCTCTCATAGTCATAGTGTGCTTCTAGTGTTGATACACAACTTCCCCCAATGCCCAGGGCTTTACTTTAGAAAATAACTCTCCCCCTCACCCCCTGCCACACACACCCAAAATAAGGATCCTTAAAGTTAGTTTCCCCAGAGCCCGGGTCCTCATGTGCAGGTCACTATTCTGATTATTTTTATAACTAACAATCACCCTATGGCCAGCCATATATAAATTCTTGTTCTAGCTAGTGCACTCACATTCTCTCTCTCTCACTTATGCTCACTCACTCCATTGATTTTTAACTTATTGCTGCTCAGTTCCAAACCTACCCTGCTTCATGGCCTTGGGACTCTACAGGTCAAATTTCTCTTTGGCCAGCTGGCACCTTGCCAGGCGCTGCCAGTAGGGGGTGTCAGAGTGTGACTGGAAGCAGCAGGAGGGAGAGAAATGGCTCCTTTGTCTTCATATTCTATCAGATATGCCCCAGCAATACCTTTTCACCCTGGCAGTAACAGTTGGGTCTAGTATCATAGGTTGGTTCCAGTATGTAGTTTCTCTACATTTCCAGAACCAGTTTCATTGTGCCCTCTTCAGAGATACCAGCATAGCCAGTGGCCAGTGCCCCTTCCTCAGAGGTCTGGGTTCCTGTGCTGCAGAGTGCCTCCTCTGTTTTAGTGATCCCAAACACTTCCCTTGGATCTCCCAGCCCTAGGGGTGGTAGCTGCTTTCTGCAATTACCACCTTGGAGATACCTCAGTATACTTTTATTTCTTT